>JANHGO010005430.1:0-23086 GCA_024606505.1 Aquila spilogaster
TTCAGATGGTTTTTTTTTAGACTTGGTGCTTACAAGGTGCTCACTGATGAGTCACTCATGATGAAACTAGGTCTTGGAAATGGTGTCAGCTGCAACTGGTGCTGGAAGAGGAAGAACGTGTTACGTGCTGTATGTGCTTGAGGATTTTCAGAGCAGGCTGTAGGACCAGTTGTGCTGGTGTCTGGATATGCAAAGTCTATTTTTTTTTTCCCCTTTTGAATCCTGTCTTTTGGTTATGTTTGAACTATTCTGAGGCAGCTTTGGGTTTTGGGGCATCTCTCCCCAAAAAAGCACATTGAAATGTAGTTGAAGCATATTTTTACCTAAAAAAAGATCTACTTTGTAGTCTTAATTTCAGGATGGTAGATCCAGCCAAGCCTTTTGCAGTTCACATGCTACAGTCTGCATATCTTTGGTTATTTCCAACTTTTCTGCTTTATTTACAGGCTTTGTAAACCTCTGGCATTAATCCAATGAACTTATTTCTCCCTGGAAAAGGGAGATTAGTACGAAGTTATCAATAAATATCTACAGTTGCACAGTTGAATTATCAAAGCCTGAGTAATATTTGTGTACTGTTTAAAATGTGGCCTTGATACAGTGGTATAAAAGGGAACTGATGTTTTATTCAAGCAAGTAGAGCTGAGCTGCACTGATTTAATTGAGGAGTGGTATGTGTTGAGGAAGGAGGTAAAGGTGTCCCTTTCCCCAGAAGAACACTGAATTTTGTGACTTTTAACTATTGTGTAGTTGCAGCTGCTGTTATATGTTGGTGGTTTGATTTCTCCTTTAATGTAATCCTTTTTTTCCCCCCTTCAGTTCCAGCAACGCTGTGAGCAGATGGAGGCAGAAATAAGCCACCTGAAGCAGGAGAATGGTATCCTGAGAGATGCTGTCAGCACTTCTACCAATCAAATGGAGAGCAAGTATGTTAGCAGCTACTTGGAGCTCTGTGTGTTTAAGCTTTCCCTGAAGAGCTCTGGCTTCTGCTCTTTTCATTTCCATTTCTTTGGCTGTCTCTGCGTTTGTGGTTAAACTAGGAAATAGCAATTTTGGAGCATGGAGGTACCTGTTTGTATTTGCATTGAGTCAGGGCTGTCAAAACTGATTGGTGTCTTTCATCAGTTGGGGAAGTGTGGGCTGCTGGAGGTCTGAGGCCTGACAGGAAGAACTGCAGAAGTGCTCAGCCAAAGCCAGTGTATTTGATAGGGTATGTTTGTCCACCAGAAGTGCTGTTGCAGGTCTCTTGGGAGGATGGCAGCTCTGAGCTTATAAATTGGTCTTGCAATAAGAAGAAAATGTCAATATGCTGCAGTGATGATACCACTGGGTGACAGCTGGATTTATTCACCAGTGTTTGGAGAATCAAAAAGCACCTCAAGGTGTCATCTTTTTGTGAGTTATGACTTAGCTTTACCACCATACATACAGTCCTCTGTCAGCTCAGGGACAACCTGAGTGCCTGATAAGGGGTGTAGGCAGACGGGTGAATTGTTGCCCGTGGCCTTCTGCCTACAGAAAGCCAAAACCACACTTCACATGCTCTCAGTTAGCTGATTTGTTACTGTTGGAGACTGGAATGTCAAAACTCTGTCATGGCTTGGAAATGTTGCTGTATCTTCATTTTCTGGCTGGGCTGTTCATGCCAAAGTGCTACTTCTTTATGGACCTTTCTGTAGAACTGCTGAACGTAATGCAGCGGAGGCGCTTTCTGCTCCCTGCCCACTTTCTGCAGATCCAGGTGCATATAACAAGTGCTGGTCCTCTGACTGTACGGGTGCCCTGTTTGTAGAAATGAAGTGTCATAATCATTAAATCTTGAAAAAATGCTTAGTTGGGGCAAATATAAAAATCATAATGCTTTTTGTTTGCTTATATGCAAAGAGGAGCCTTTCAGAATACTTGTCTTCACACCCTAAGTGGGACCGTGCATCATATATCTTCACAAGTTGAGAATGAGTCAAGTCCATGAGGCAATGTGTAGTCCAGAGAGATGCCCACAGTTAAGTCTTAAGTGAGTTGCAGATCAAGAATCCTTCATGGGAGGAGGAACAGAATGTGAATTTGTGAGACTTTTCCTTGTGCTGGACATTTTTATGTAGAGCTGTCCAAATTACACCCATCAGCTTTCAAACATTTTAAAGGAGCTGATGCTTGTGGCTTATTGACTTCCCTTTTGTTTCTGGCTGTGGGTTATAGCTGCTGTGCTGACAGCTGGTGTTCCAGACCTCATCCCTTTCCTAGGGTAGAGCAGTGTGAGTGAAACTCAGCACAGCCCTCTGGCTGCAAATACAACACTTGATATTTGACTAGCTGTTGGTATTGCTTACGCTTCTTGGAGTGGGGAAGGAACTGAACAAGAAGCTGTAAAAATGTTTATTTCTAGGCAGGCAGCTGAACTGAACAAACTGCGTCAGGACTGTGCCAGGCTGGTGAATGAACTGGGAGAGAAGAACAGCAAGCTGCAGCAAGAGGAGCTCCAGAAGAAGAATGCAGAGCAGGCAGTTGCTCAGCTAAAGGTGACTTTGCTTTTCTCTGCCTTGCTGAGTTGCACTTGAGGCTTTGTCTGAGCCAAGTTCTGAGCTGGGCAGGTTGGAAGGAATGTGAGAAAATCTTCTGCTGTTTCCCTGGCTGCTCATCTCTGTCCATTTTCTTTAGATGCACAAATATCAATTTTTGGTTAATTTCTGAGCCAGTCTATGGGCTTATTTAATGCTTTTATTCAGTACCTGTATTTTCAGTGGTAACAGACTGTGAAGTGAAACTTGCCCTTCCCAGTAAATATCTTTTAAAAACTTTAATTGGTGGCATTGGACTTTGTTTTCTACATTTCAGACAAGATTTGTGTCATGGTTTGGTCTGGTTTCCATGATATTTTGGAACAGTTCATCCACATAGGATTTTTTAATAGTTCTTTTACTCACTGGTTGCTTTTTTAATTATTATTCTTTGTTTGGAAGTGACACGCTTCTGCTTCAATGCACATGTAATTGTTCTTTAGAAGTACACTAGTGTTTTGAAGTATCTTTCTCATTTTTCTGATGAGATTTGCCAGTTTAGAAGTTCTATCTGCCTCCAGTCCTGTAAGGACTGAGACATGGTTTAATTTACAGATGTGGATTTGTGTTCTGTGTGGCTAGTCCAGCTCCTACTGTTAATTCTGAACTTGCAGAGCAAAAACACTACACTTTCATACTACAGAAATCTTCCTGTTAAGAGCCAGTGATTGAATTCTGTTCACAATTTGCCTTTCAAATTAATGGGATAAACTGTTCTGGGAGGAGGATTGCAGGGCACTTTCTCTCTGATGCGCCGTAATGAAAACAGGGAACAACTTTTCTTCCTTGCCATATGTTTTGGGAATAGCGCTGAAGAGATGAACTCTGGATGTTTTAAAACTAAATTAAAGATTGGGCTTATTTTCATCAATTCTGTCTTCAATGCAAAGGTCCAGCAGCAGGAAGCAGAGAGACGATGGGAAGAAATCCAAGTTTATCTCAGGAAAAGAACAGCAGAACACGAAGCAGCACAACAAGGCATGTATCAAACAAGAAAATCCCACATAATGCTAACTGCAGTGATCTTGCTGTATTTAAAAAACAAAAAAAAAAGTATTGAGTAATGGGCTTAAGTGTTAAATAGAGCTCAAGTCAATGTCAGTACTGCTTGAGCACCCTGGGGAAATAGCGTGCTGTGATACAGCTTTAAATGCTGATGAGCAGAACCTTGGCTTGCTGGATCAAGGGTTCTCATCAGCTTCCCTGTTTGCAGTGCAAGTTACTTCCCCCCCAGAGTTCAAGTATGTACTTCTGAATTTAAATCCTGATGTTTCTGCTGCAGATGTGCAGAATAAGCTTGTCGCCAAAGACAATGAGATCCAGAGCTTGCACAGTAAACTTACTGATATGGTGGTGTCAAAACAGCAGTTGGAGCAGAGGATGTTGCAGCTGATTGAGAATGAGCAAAAGAGGGCTTCCAAGGAGGACTCTATGCAATTGCGGGTGCAGGTATTGCTCACGTATCTTACTTTTTTCCCCCTTTGTGTCTGTGGAAACAGTAATAACCTTGAAATGCTGCTGTAATTAAGCTGTCCCACTGAGAACTCGCATGCAGTGTTGGGACTGGGAGGAAGACTGGGGCCGCTTGGGACCAGGGATGTAATCCTTGCTGGCTGCAGGGAAAGCAGCAGGTGTGTGGTGGGGTAGGGAATATTTGCTTTTAGACAAGGTGGGCTGTTACGCTTCCCCTCAAACCAGCCTATCTTTGTGGGAGAAAAATGGCATCTCCAAAATATGTGAAAAGTAAATGTTAAACTGTTCTTACTGATACAAGCACAACTAGGAGCTGATACTAGCAGAAGTTGACCATCTACAGATCTCAGCCTGCTTCTCTTTTTCTGCTCTCTTACTAGGAGCTGGTAGAGCAGAACGATGCTTTGAACGCTCAGCTTCAGAAGCTTCATTCACAAATGGCAGCCCAGGTACAGCATGTTCTCACTCTTCCCTTTCTTTTGTAGTCTTCAACTGTGAACACTATATAAAAGGCAGATTTTTTTTTTTTGAGCTGGATGTGAGATGTGCAATAATGAAAGCGAAGACTTGTTAGCATCCTCTTTTATAGTGTTTCTCAACCTGATTTAAAACTTAAGCTTCTGCTCTCCTTTTTTTTGGGGGTGAGATGTCCACCTATCTCCTCCTGTACTGCCTTTCATTTATATAACCAGGAATGGAATACCATTTTAAATGTTCTTTTTTTCAATAGCTTTGCATGCATGGGTATTCTGTCTCATGTGGTTCTTTAGTCTTCTTGCTGTCCTCCTGTGAACCACTTGATAATGCCTTCCCCTTGTGCATGAGATTGAGGAACAGTGACTTAGGTAGCTGCTGTGTAAAGCTGTGTTCAGTCCAGTGGGGACAGAAAAGAAAACCCAAACAGAAAAACCCCGCAAACCCCAAACCCAATCAACAAAAAAGAACAAAAAAAACCCTTAACCCCTCCCTCAAATACTGGATGTAAAACTGAGGTTGAGTTTTATGTAGACATAAATTACGGAAATCAGCTTAGCAAGAAACTGTAGCTTTGGTGGGCACACAAATGCACACGTGGAGACAATCACAAACTCCCTTTTTTTTAATTATGGACATGCTTGATGTGGTATGATTAAATTCAACGTCAGACTGAAAACGTGTGTCTGGGCTTTGCTTGAAGAGGTTGATCTTTAAGCTGTTGGATGAGGAGAGTGCTGAAGGAACAGTCATTTCATGACCTACTCCTTTTATTCCAGTACTTTTAAAGGATTTTGCAAGTAAACCCTTAGGGAAATTTTACTTCTTTTGGTTTGGATTACCCAAGGAAGTTATTGAAAGGAAGGTTATATTTTTCTCAGTATGTGGGAAATCCCACTTCAGGGAAGTAGGGTTGGACTGGATAGATACCTCTGTGGACATCAGGGCTGATGAAGTGGTTTGGTCGTGCAGGAGGCAGACCTCTGGGACAGGAACAACTTGTTCCCTTGGACTGTACCTGTATGGCATGGTTCAGACGAGGCAGCACAAGACTCCCTGTACTATGGGGTGCTAGGGGGCCAAGCTCTGTGAGATCCGAGGTTTTTAGGGATGAGTGAGACTGGATAAGGATAAGCATGTATTTAAAACACAAGTGAACATGAAAGCTGTGCTGTAGCTGCTCCCAAGCTGGATGTGAAGAAGTGTGCAGGTGCCCTTTTGATAACCTCTATATCAGATCTCTCCTGCCCTGGTTTGGAGAGCAGACCCAATGTAGTGGCTCTCAGGTTTGCTGAGCCCAAACTTGAGAGTGACCACAGAAGAATTAGGCTCTTTCTAGGCAGAAGTGCCACTTTTTATGCTGCTGTTTCTGTTCCTAACACCAGTTCTGATGTACTGTGCAGGGATTTTTTCCTCTTATTTTCATTCGAGTGGTTTGACAGCAGAATGTCCTGTAATGCAGCTAGGCTTGGGAGACAAGTGCTGGTGATCCCCACTGCTTGTTTGGAATCTGACAAAGAGCAAAATGGCTCATCTTCTGCTTGTGTTGCCTTAAGCAGAAAGGAAAAGGATACTAGTATGTGCTGAGATTCTTCCCGTGTTCTGTAGCTAGGAAATACTTGAAGTCTGCCTGTGCCAGTTTGAAATAATGAGACGAATCTTACAAGTTCTGTTCCTGGATCACTGTGGAAGTTGATTCTTTGCCTTGCTTTACTCTCAGCTGTTGTTTTTTTTTTTCCTTTTTCTTCTGCAGACCTCAGCTTCAGTCCTGGCAGAAGAACTGCACAAAGTGTGAGCATTCATTTCCCCTGGTGTTTGGCTGATGCCGTTGGCTGTTAACTCACACCACCTTTCCTCAGTGCATGCACAGTGTGTATGGGAGGGAAGGGTGAAGGAAATGTTGTTGTCTGTGCTTTTAACTTTCTAACTGTGAGATTCACTTTGGAGCTGGGAAAATGCTTCCTGTGGATTTCCTTTCCGTGTCTAGTCTCAGATTTGCAGTCCACTGCGTGGAGGTCTGTGCTGCCCAGAAAGCAGTGCCTCCTCTTGTTTACTGGAATCAGTGCAGCAAGCAGAGATGTGCGTGACCATGAGAATGTTAATATTTGGTCTGTATTGCTGGACCAGGAGATTTCTCCCTCTGGGAGATGGGACAGTTTTGTTTCGGAGCTATAAAACATCCCATAAATGTTTGGCAAGCAGACAGCATTTGAAATGGAGGGAAAAGCTTTTGGTCCCAAAGTGTGCTGTCAGCAAGAATGAGGGTAGGACCAGGACCGAAGGGCCAGTATGTATTTTGTGTTTAGCCTCCTTTTTTCATGGGCAACTTTCATTCTAGGCCTTCCGGTACTCATTTGTCATCACTCTCATTTGTACAGCATTGCAGAAAAGGACAAACAGCTAAAGCAGATGGAGGACTCATTAGGCAATGAACACGCCAATTTAACAAGCAAGGAAGAAGAGCTCAAGGTATAATAAAAGCATGTGTAAATGCCAGCTGGTAGAGGGATGGGCTCATTGAGTGTGCATATGAAATGAAGCCTGTGAGGTGGTTGATGTCGTTAGATCTAGAACCAGCTCCTTTGACTACAAGGTAGCTGATCTAGCCAGGACTGGTGCATGATGAAAACTACTGATGGCAAATGTTAGGGGTTTCCCTTGCAGCCACCTCTGGTCTACTACAAAAAATGACCAGGGATATTTTGCACTGAAAAGTGAACTTAGTTGGAAGACCATCTATGTGCAAAATGCAAATGTATTTCTTCTCCTTCCTTCAGGTCTTGCAGAATATGAACCTGTCCCTGAAATCAGAAATACAGAAATTACAGGCTCTGACAAATGAACAGGTAAAATAACTGATTCATTTTAGGCTTTGTTTTATCATCTTCCCATTGCCTATTTGGTTGTAAATGCAAGGGCAGATCTGCTGGTTTAAGTGAGCTGTACACCACTAATGGTGTGAGGTTACAGAATCAGGTCAATATGTGATTCTCTGGAGGTTTTGTTCTTGATCTGAGACCTGTTTCTTACCCTCCCTTCTTCACCAGCTGAATCTGTTTCTTACTTGGATAGCCAGGTGACTGAAGCATTTTGCTGGTTAGGTTTATCTAGGTTTGCTGATGTGCTGAGGACATTGCGCAGGAATGAACACAACTATTGTTGAATGTGCAGCCCTGGCAATTGCGTGTGAGGCTCATAAGCATCCATCTAAAAAAGCAAAAACCAAGAATATACAGAAAAAGCTGCTTCACAACCGGCATTTTTAAAACCAAGCAAATGCCTTCCCCTCTGCTATTACTGTGTGGCCAGTGCATTACAGAGGTGGAAATGCTCTGATTAATTACTGAAAATCCTGGTTGTTAAACAAGTCCTTTTGAGATCTTCTTTCTCTTGTAATTGCATGCTTGCCTGGTATGTACTGGTGTTTTACAAGTGCATAATGTCAAGCTTACCCCTTTCATTATTGCTGGTGAGTCATGTGTTGAGAGGCCAAATGACTTGTTCTAGCTTTTTAATATTGTGGAATGGAAGGTTGATTGAATCATGTGATATATCTTAAGTCTGTGTTAATCCTCTTTATATCTAGGCTGCTGCTGCACATGAGCTGGAAAGGATGCAGAAAAGGTAAATAAATAGCTCTGGCATTTGATAAACAATTTTTATCAGTCTTATGTTCTTTTGAATTGATGCTTTTTGTAAGGTGAGTGTAACTCTTCTATTGTGTCTCAGCATTCACATCAAAGATGACAAAATAAGAACTCTCGAGGAGCAGCTTCGAGAAGAACTTGCTCAGACTGCGAACATAAAAGAAGAATTTAAGGTAAGATACAGAACAGCTATCCTTGTGCTTAATGACAGCAGGTTTTCCTGAGGTTGTGGAGTAGTGCAGACAGTTGAGCATTGATTTGGGAAACAGAGCTGACTTTCAGGTGTTAAGCTATGTTACAGTGTTCTTTTTTTATGAGGCCAGAGCAATGTGGGATATCAGAGTAGTAGCAACAGATGGTGCAGCTGAGTGAGAGGTGTGGGGTAGCTCAAGTGTAGTGTCTACAGCTGCAAAGAGTGAGGTCTTTGAAACCTGGTGGAGGAGGCTGTGTAATAAAAACTGTTAACTTCTTTGCATTCTACCTTCGAATGCAACTTCCAGGGCCTTGATGGGAGCCTTTGCTTGGGTTATCGTGCTGTCAGGTCTTTTTTTCTTTTTTCCTTTCTTTATTTTTCTTCCAGTGTGGGTGTAAAAATGCTTATTTTCCTCCTGCCAGCTTCCAAATTGTTTCTCATAAGGAAGCAGCTAAATTGCCAAAGCTGTTAGTTCTGTGATCTAGGGTCTGCACTGCAGAGTCGGTGCTTGTTTTTAAGTGTTGTTCATAAAGATCAACTTAACTCAGCCTGAGCCTTGTAATACCACGTTGGTAGGTTTGCTGGTGATGAACAGAGCAGGTGGGTAGTGGCCAAGGCTTCTCTAAGAGAGGCCATGCCCTGTGGATCTCCTAGAGCTCTTTGAAGCTGTTAGCAAGTAGTGAATGTGGTTCACATATTAAGATTGCATTTTTGAAAAGATTTTGGTGGGAGTCCCTCCTAAGTTTCTCTAAGGTGTCAAAGAAGAGATTCCCTCAGTTAATAGCTGGTTAAAGAATAGCTAACAAAGCAGGACTTCAGATGGTTGTTCTTCACAATAAGCTATCAGCTGAACCTTCAGCGAGGTGTGTGCTGGGTGATGGATGTGTAAATGATCTGAAAGGGGAGTGGGAAGAAGTGACAGCTTTGTTACACGTTTTATTAGCTTATGTGATCTGATGACTCTCAAAAATCACAGGGGGCTTTCGAGGTGGTTTGGTGTTTTAAGATGGCAGGCGTAGTGGTGAATGTGATAAGGAATAATGTGAATTCAGAGTGGGAAAAGACTTTAGATGCGTTATGGAGTGGTTATGGGCTGAAATCAACTCGGCGCTTTGTGTCCAAAAATGATCTGGAGGAAATTCAGCAGTTCTTAGGAAGTGAATAGGGACCTGAGTGCAAACGGTCGTTCTTGTGATAGTGTGGTAATCCGTAGTGTACTAGTAGTAGTGTACTCAGCATGGGTGTTTTGTGCACTTCGAATTTCTTCTTTGATCCCAAACATAAACCTGCCCTGAATGCTTGCCTGAGCAAGTGCTTCTTTCTTCCCACGCTAAGGCTTTGGGTCTGAGACATGGATCCTATGTCCTGCTTTCTACTCTTACAAAGCACCTAGAAAATCTTCAGAAAAACTTTATAAAATAGAAGAACTTTGTAAAATGAAAAGCAACATTTGAAGATGATCTTAAGGTACATGAGGATTCAAGTTCAATTGAAAAGCCACATGAGAGTTATTCCCTGCTCCACAGTGAAGTCATAAGCAAATAGTCAAAGTGGGGTGGTGACGGTAGACCCTCTTGCTTTGCCAGAGGAGTGCTTTGTGAAAGGCAACTATCAAATCTTGAGTTGATGCTGGTGCTGCTCAAGGAGGAAAATGCAGCTTCTCTTGCCTGTACGCTTGGTACTGTCTGATCCTCTGCCAGGGAATGAAAATGGTAACAGCTGAATTTCTCATGGGAACATAAGGACAGAAGTATTAGTACAGGAAAGGAAGAAAGATGGCAAAAGGACTCTTTGTAGTCTTGTAGCATCCAAAGAACTGATTGTAACATCTGTGTTATTTAATTACGTTGTTGCCATTGTAGTTGCTGTAGTTTGGGTATGCAGTTCGGAGCTGATAAATCTGAATTTCCTTCCAGATTCTCAAGGATCAAAACAAAACTTTGCAAGCTGAAGTTCAGAAGCTGCAGACTCTCCTATCTGAGCCAGTACAGCCAGCATTTGAGGTTGTATCAAATGTCCTCTAATTCTTCTTGAGTTCTTAGGTATTTTCTTCTAAGTGGGCCATGGGGTGAGCTGATTTGTGTGCAAAATCTGTTGCTTTTTAGGCACACGTGGAAAGACTGAGTCAGGCAGATCTGACCAAGAGTATCCAAACAAAACATGTATCTTTTTTTCCCCTGGAGAAGGCTAACTTAAAGCAAGCAAGAACTTTTCTGCAGCCTCTCCCAGTTTTAATGCCAATTTTTGGAATATAAAAATCCCATGAGCAACCCACCCTCCTAAGAGAAAAGTCTCTTATTGGTCTAGGGATAGACCAGAGTAAGATCTTCATGCTGCTTGTTTTCCTTCTGTCTCAGAGTGTGTTCTCAAACCAGCAGTAATCAAAGAACAGACTCACATTACACTAGTTTTTTTCTGTTACTATTTTTTCTCCTCTTCTTCCATGTTTTTTGCAGTGGCATCAGTCTTATGGGTGCTCGTGCAGGACACTGTGGGTTCAGAGCTGTTCTGCTCGGTCTCCTTTGCCTGTAACAGCTTTGAATACCCAACTTCATGCTGCTGAAAACTTTCTGAAATGCTGGAGAAAGACTTGCAGAGCAGGAAACTTTTGTTTCCTTTCCAGTCCCATGCTGGTATCTGCCAGTCAGCAGCTCCCTGTCTTCTGGCAGATAACCAGGTTTGCAGCCCTTATTCCCCTGGGAGGGCTGGTTTGTTGTCCTGCCTGAAATAGCTGATTTTCCTTGGGAGCTGGTTTATATTTCACGTGGGGTCTCTTGCAGTGCATTACTGTTGATTTTTGAGAAGTCATAAGTGCTCTGTTGGGTGAGCCTCAAGTGAAGCTTGTCCTTTTGGTAAATGCTCAAAGGACACAGATTTTTCAGGTGTTTAGGCTGAATCTGTACCTCTCTAGAAAGACTGACATCTATCCAGGATCTGCTTTAGACCTGTGTGTTATGAGGACATTCTCCCCTATTCTGTTACCTGCTAGATTGGTGCACTTCAGTAACTAAACTTCTGGAGAACCTGATGCTCTCTAATTCCTTTTGTTGTTAAAATCCCAAATTGTTATTGATCCCACTGTTGATCACCCTATTGCTTCTTTTTAATAGGCAAACAAAGATTTGTTAGAGGAGATGGAAAGAGGGTAAGAAACCACTTTTTCTTTTGCATCAGAGGATCATGTAGAGATCCAGTTCTGCTGGCAGCGAGGTTGCTGTTGACAGCTAACCTGCTGCCAGAGGTTAACACTGCTTTCCTAATGCTCATTTCTGATTTCTCAGCATGAGGGAGAGGGATGATAAAATCAAGACGGTTGAAGAGCTGCTTGAGGCAGGACTCATACAGATGGCTAATAAAGAGGAGGAGCTGATGGTAAAGTCTCTTGCATGATCTTTTTATGGGGGAATAGAGATTAAGTGCTCTTGTGCAAAGTGCATGCTGGAGTGCTTATAGTGCAGTCTAAGATTGTTCCCTTTGAGTAGGAGAGACTTCTGGAGACAGTTAAAACCTTTTTGGTAACACAGACTAAACATAGGCATTAATGGTATACATTATGTGTTTCTTTCTGCATAGTCTACTCTAGACTTTACTAGCATCTTGGTGTCCTTTGGAGTAAAGATAGTATATCTTCAGAGCTGTATGTTTGGTGTAACCTGAAACAAATCTGTCTTTAGAAAAAGGATTTTTTATAGTAACTTGGCAGCATGGGACTATTGCATCTTTTTTACTTACTGGTAGTCTGAAAGGCAGTACCAAAATCTGTTTTCAGCTGAGTTTTGCTGGAATGCTCTGTCCTGTCTGTCTGGACGTAGCTGAAACAATGCTCACTTTGTGTCCCTAAGTTCTAGGTGAACTGCTGAGGCCCCCTGGGGAAAACTTGCATGCTAGCAAACTGTCAGGGTACCAAACAGCCAAAGATGTGAGCCTATCATCTTAATGTTTCCCTGGACTTAAGTTTGAAGTGTTCCTATAGATTGAATAATTGAATAATTATTCCACTGAATAATTTGGCTCTAACTGTTGCAGAGGGGGTTCTCTTTCAGGCTTTCAAATAGTCTTTCACTTGTTCTAAAATAAATTATTTTTCTGTCAAGCTTAACACTTTTTCCCCAATAAATGAGTCTTTCATTATCTGTTTCCCTGCTTTCAAAGGTACTGCGAACAGAAAATTCATCCTTGAGAAAAGAACTTCAAAGTCTGCAAATTCAGCTATCAGAGCAGGTAGTACTTCTCATCTAAAACTTTTATTACACCTAAGCTTAAATCTAAAAGGATCTTGCTGTGGTTGCAAAAGTCAAGGGAAAAAGGTGAGGATGTCTTTGAAGCCTGTTGGCAAAGCATCCTGTTTTCTTCTAGCGCTGGTCTGGAAGCTGATATTTCTGTCAAATGCTTCCTTTGCATAAGTGTCAGAAATGCGTTAGATCTCAAAGTTCCAATTCAGTGGTGGTTCTGGGTTGGTTTTATCTTGCCACGTACTGAAATGGCTGTGGGCTGCGTTTTTCCAGCAGCCTAGTGCAATAAGCATGGCTGGTGGGGAGCTCCTGCTGCATCAGCCTGAGTCTGCATATTTGAGATACCTAATGTTAACCCACACTTGTGCAGATGTGACTTAGCCCCCTTCTCTTTCTGTCTCTGTTCAGTGACACTTTCATTACTGTATTATTGTTTTTGACGTGCACTCAGTGCCTATCACTAAGTGCCTTTCCTTGATGGTATCCAGTTCTGCATGGACCACTCAGGAGAGCATTTCTATAAAATTGTTTAAGAGAGGGAAAAACTCTGAACGATTTATTCTTATAGAATTACTGTGGGGAGGTGTACAGTGAAGCTCAGCCTCTCCTAGTAAAGATGGAGCGTGGAGTTTGTCTTGCTTTGCTGTAATTTGTTGCAGACCAGCTAATTTTGGCAGGAACAGCCAGATAGATAATATCTCTAGACTGCTATGTTTTTTTTTAGCCAGTGCCAAAGGGCCCAAGCTCTTTACTCCTCACTCCTTAGCACTTGCAGATCATTTTGTTCTCCTGCTTTTCTAAGTTAAAGATCTGTTTTGGACAGGTTTCCTTCCAATCACTGGTGGAAGAACTCCAGAAAGTGTAAGTGCCTGCACCGGTTTCATGTCTGATTGTTACTTCTGTCTGTCTTTATTCCACAACTGCTCGTTTTGATTCCCTGAAACAATTTACTTTTAACTGGGTAAAGTGTGCATGTGCAGCAGGAAGCATCACTGCTTTGGAAGCATGTCAAGTCAGATCAATAGCTTTTGAAAATCCAGTTGTTTCTCTGCTGTGCAATTAACTTCATAAGTCTAACTTTGGCTAGGCGAGGGATTGCACTGAATTGTCAGATAACTGTTTTTCTGCAGTGGGTACTCTGAAAGGACTGAGCTTGTTGAAGCTGCGTGTGTATACGCATTTGAAGTTAATAAATGCTTTGCTGAAACTTCGAGTGAAGGCTGAAGTGTGTGTCATTCCAGAGATATCAATATATTTTTTTTTGCTTAAAAATGCAAATTAAGCTATCTGTTGAGCACACTGAGCTACTGGTTATGTAAAGCTGGTGTGTTCTGCACTGTTCTCAGACTTACTCCTCCTGCTGGTTGCTTCTGGTTTTGGGACTGCAGTGGAAGATGGCACCTGCAATAGCCGAAGGTCCCACTGTGGTTCCCAGAGGCTCCTGGTGGGATGTGAGCTGTATTTGCTCAGCCAGCTAATGCTATTCTTCTGCTCTTGCTAAGGATCCATGAGAAGGATGGCAAAATAAAATCAGTGGAAGAACTCCTCCAAGCAGAAATCCTTAAAGTAGCGAGCAAGGAGAAGACTGTTCAGGTACCTATCTCAATAGCTTCCAACACCTTAACTCCTTTCTGTGTCTCTGCCATTGACACCATTTATTCGTTACCGCATGGCATTCTGTAGAGACGAATTTGTAGCTTCCATTTTTGTGGTGTTTTTGTTTCCATTGTCCAATCCTGTCTTGTTTTGTCATTGAAAAGGCTTTGACACAGCAAATAGAGGCTCTGAAAGAAGAAGTAGGAAATTCCCAGCTTGAGATGGAAAAACAGGTAAAACACCTTAGTGCCAGAAGCGTGAACCAGACTTGCCTTGGATGCACTGCTCACTCATTTCTGTTTGACTGTGTTTTCTTTCACTGGTGTATGTCATTAGATAAGGAACTTTTTGATGGTAGAGCTATGCTTTTCTCGGATATAAAGCTGTACATACATAGTGTAACTGCTAATGCCCTGCAGAAACCACCTTCCTCTGGATGCCCAAGCTTCTTGCATTTGTAACTGTCTTTTGGCAAGAATTGCCATTGCTTAAAACATTGTAGCATTAGCTCTGGCTGGGCACAATGTGTGCTGGATGTGCCATCCCTGCAGTGCAGTGCAACCCCAGGATGTCTGTTGGCATTGTGACTTTTTGAAATCTCCAGTGCTGACAGTGCTTCCCCTTCTGTTGGTCTTTGTTGCTAGAACAGTACTACCGACCCAAATTTTATTTGGTTTCTAGATAAAGCTAAGACCATTCTCTTTCTGGTGTCCAAAGAAAGCCTGTCTTGGCAGAGGGAGCTTTTACTCTAACTATCAGGAATGCAGAAATGGAGGAGTACTGGCTTTTTTGGCATGCTTGCTGTCTAGCGTCTAGGAACCCATGTTTCCCTAGGGGGCCCATTCTGCAGGCAGCTTGATCCATTGTGCTGGCAGGAAGTTTGCTTGTTTGTGTGGGGTGCCTGGCTTTTTTAGTCTGTAATTTTTCAATCTTTCTAGCGATGTTCCAATGTGTCACCTACTTTCTTCTTTCCTTAGTGTTAAAAGTTTTGTCCTTTTTAGGCAAAACTTCATAGGACATGTTTGGACCTTTCTTCTAATGCAATTTTCCAGGAACTGGAGGAATTATGTGTGTTGTTCCTTCCCTGGAAGTGACACAGAGCCCAGGACAAAATGCATTTTGTTGTCACTGGCCCTGCATGTCACAGAATCACAGGGGTTGCAAGGGACCTCTGGAAATCATCCAGTTCAAGCCGCTGCTAAAGCAGGTTCCCCACCTCCTGCAGAGGTGGTATATGTGCGCCTCTTGGTCTCCTGCAAGTAGAAACAGAGGTTTTGGGGAATGTCTGAAATTGGTTGGAGAGGACTAAACTCACGGAGCTGTTTGGACAGCTGGTATCCTCTGCACAGATAGCAAGTCTGCGCTTTGTCTGACTTTTATACAAAATTCAAAGCAAATATTCCTACTCCATCTTAGTTATTCAGTTCACGTCTTGTTGTGCAAAGATGTAAGGGACCAGAGGTGATCTCTGACCTGAGCTGCAGTTCCCAGTGAGATGGTTGTCACCAGTGTCTGCTTTGTCCTTTGTTGCCTTCAGTGGAACGCTGCTCCGGTTGGCCTGCATGTGTTCCCACTTGCACTCTTTTCCTTTCTGCTGTGGAAGTCCTGTTTTAAAAGTGGTGAAAGTAAATAATGGAGATGCTTTACTTCTCATCATTTATTTTCTCACAAAGAATATGTGTTTGTACTTAGATCACTGCAGCAAATCATGCCTATTTTTAATAGTGTTTAAAGTTCTTCCACCTGTTTCTCCCTAAAGCACTTTATAGCTTTTATGTGTCTTCTCAGTAGATATTGAGCTGAAGTACTGATTATTCTTTTTAGGTGTCAATTACATCCCAAGTCAAAGAACTTCAGACTCTGTAAGTACAGCTGTTCACATGTTTCATCTGCACTGTGCACCCCTCATTTCCCTGCTCTGGTCTTTAATTTAAAGTATTCTTGCCCAAGAATATCTCTGTTTCTCATCAAGAGAGCCAAGCGAGCAACACCAGACTTAGATGTGCAACCTTACTGCATTCACCTGCTAACAAGGGGAAGCACTTCTTGGCTTTGTGGGCCGAAATTAACTTACATGGGATGAAATGCTAGTCAGGTTGGAAGCACGTAGGCAAGGTGCTATGACAAACTTAGTCTATACTGTGGTAGCTGGGTTGGTCAGTAAGAACTGAATCTCTGTGGTCATCTGTCCCTCGTGTCCCCACTGGGGACTTCTTCCCCTACTGGGAGAAGGGGAGGAATTATTTTTAGGTGAGGAGAGCACCCATTTGAAATCCCTGCAGTGTATGTTGATGCAGAATTTGTCTGCTTTCACTTAATGATCAGTACTGTGATCAAGGGCATCTCCTGCTAACCAAGTCTGAAGTGGAAACGTTCTCACATTGATTTTTCAGCAGGTGAATTATGGTTATGCCTTTGATCACATAGGCTGCTTCTGTTTGTTACATGCTGCAAAGCACAGTATTTCTTTTCTATTGAGATGAATAAAAGAGCAAGGGCTTATTTCTGTGTGTGTGATGGTACAGGTTGAAGGGGAAGGAAAATCAGGTGAAAACCATGGAGGCCTTACTGGAAGAGAAGGAGAAAGAGATTGTTCAGAAGGGAGAACGGCTGAAGGTAAGCTTCCTTAGTATCCTGAAGGGAAATAAATCCTATTGCAGTGTTTCTGGATGTGGAAAGATTGCATTTATACTTCTAAGCTCCCTTTTTTTCATTTGTGCAAAGGGTCAGCAAGATACAGTTGCACAATTAACCAGTAAAGTTCAGGAGTTAGAACAACAGAACCTGCAACAGCTCCAACAGGTATGGCTTGCAGGGCGGGTGTTAACTTAAAGACTTCTGGCGTTGCTTGTGCTGTCAAAATGAGATGGGGAACTCTTGTTTTTCAGGTACCTGTTGCATCCCAAGTCCAGGATCTGGAGAGCCGGTGAGTATGCTTCGTAGCAGCTTCTCTGCTATAATGTGCATTCAGTGCTGGCGTTTATCTTAAATTGGAATGTACAACTTGGTTTCAAGAGTTTTATGGGCTTTGCTAAAGTAAGCTGTTAGTGCTGATGGATGCGCACCAGCCAGCACGTCTGCTGCTCGTGTAATGGCAGCGTCTGGTGGCCCTGCCTCGTGCGTCTGAGCTGCAGCGTTCAGACGCTTTGTGAAAGTGAATGATCGCCCAGGGCTCCACTAACTAGTGAAGCTGCTGCTGCTGCTTGTGTCTAGTGGTAATTTCTCCTTCTGTTTAGCATGTTTAAAATAGCGTGCATTTTAGTACCTGCACTTTAGTCAGTAAAAGCAATGAATAGTTTGCCGTTTTCAGTCTGAGATGCAATAACCAGTTTTCCAGCTCCTGTTTTATGATTAGACGCTGCCAGGGTTCCCTCTGTTTTCACTCTGCTTTGTCTAGCTGCTCTAATTCAGACAGGCTGCATGTGCTTGTGCCAGTGTCTTTGTTTTAGAATCACTGAGGTTGGAAGAGACCTCTAAGATCCCCAAGTCCAACCACCCCACCACACCCACTGACCACATCCCTCAGTGCCCCATCTCCACGGTTCTTGAACAGCTCCAGGGGTGGTGACTCCACCACTTCCCTTCCATGCAGCTATTGCAAAGTGCTGCCCTCCAAGGAGGGCTGCTGTACAGCCTGCATGTGCTGCCTAGGCTCACCTTTATAGGAGCCCATGCTTGGCACGTACTTCCAAGCCTGCTGGCTTGAAGGACTGGTCCAGGTAATTGATTGCTTCTCTCCCACTTCTACTCTGAATGCTGTTGAGATCAGTCATGACCAAACTCATTTGCTGATTGACGCATGAAGTGGTTAGCTTCCTTCAGGCCAGTTCTTAGCAAGTGTTTGCAGTACAGCTGGCACATATTTGTTAGTTTTCTTGGTTTAGAGCCATATTCTAATCGTTTCTTCTCCATGTGGCTGCTTATTATATATAGCATATGAAGATTAGTTTTTTTCTGCTGCTGTGAAAACTGTTTCAACTAGTATTTGTCCCTTTTTAGTATTAATTTGTATTATAACCCTTTTCTCTTGTTTTCTAAAATTCCTCTGCAGGTTGAGAGGGGAGGGGGAACAAATCAGTAAGTTGAAAGCTGTACTGGAAGAAAAGGAGAGAGAAATTGCAAGCCAAGTAAAGCAGTTGCAGGTAAAGTTTCAATGGAAGTGCCTTATGTTGGAAGGGGTAGAGCATATATTGTGCAACTGTGTGTATGTGCATATAAACGTTGTCTTTTTCCTTTAAACAGGCTATGCAAAATGAAAATGAATCTTTCAAAGTTCAAATTCAAGAATTAAAGCAGGAGAACTGCAAGCAGGTACAGCTCTCAATTGCGTCGTTACTGAGCGAAGTTAAAGGGGGTTGCTGTAGCCTATGTAGATGTATGGAAAACCAGGAGTTGCATTAACCATGCAAATCCAGGTACAACTTCGGGGTTGAATTGCACTAAGCCAGCTTCTCTAGCTGTTGCATGTCTGTTCCTGCTTCCCCTTATTGTGTGAGTTTGCAGCCTTGTGCTCTTTCTTATGCCTCCTGTGTTCTTGTCTAGCTTTCCACCCCTGTCTGTACCTGCTGTAGCACAGCTAGGGTGCTTCTGGCTAGAGTAGGCTGGGCAGGAATCCTTTGAAGGCCAGGAATGTTGCTGATGAATGTTGCAGCAGAGCCTGATTAATGAGGCACATCGTGCTTGCTGCATCACTCCTCGCTGCTGATCTGCTCCTAATGAGTTTCTGATCTGTTTGTAGGCGTCTCTGGCTGTCCAAAGTGAGGAGCTCCTGCAAGTGTGAGTATTGCCAGAGGTTGAGTGCAATAGATAAGTGCTTAATTTCACTTGCTGCTTGGAGGCTTTAGAAGATGAAATAAATGCCAAATGTACAGTATCTGCTTGTGAGAATAGGCCAGTTCAAAACAAAAAAAAACCCCAAAATCAATAACACACAACTTCAGTATCTCATAAAACTTGAGAGCAAAGATTCAGCTGAAACTAATAATTCTTAGTTTGAGTCTTCTGCAGCAGTGCTTGCTGTATACGATTTGGCCACGATGTAGATAAGCCACGACTGATTTAATTTTAGTTGTGTGCCAACTCGGCTGTGTGTCTGAAGAGTTAAATGGTGGTGTTTCAAGTAAAATTGCCTTTTTTTCCTTAAACCTTCAGTCATATGTAAGGTTCTTGTTCATACCATGAAGTCGTTTGGTAGAAATCGCTTCCCAGGCAAAGCCTTGGGGGTAAAAGAATGCTGTAACATTGAGACGACTAAAGGACTATGTGAAAGCTAATGCCATGCCAGCTTATACTGTGCAACACAAATTGCCACTGTCGTGCATTCTTTGCTGGCTGAATTATTTTTCTTTTAAATGATGTAAATTGTGGACTAGGTGCTCAGAAAGGAATGCTCTAACCCAGCAGACAGTGCCTGTTTTGTGGTATTGTGCTAGCGTGGGCTGGCTGAGTTATCCTCAACAACTGTGTTGCCTTTCCGTGGCCTTGATGAGTATGTGCAGATGCTTGTTGTAAGCAAACAGCAGGTTTACAACGGGCTGTGCTCCGGCAGCCCACAGTTCATAGAGCTGTTGGAAGCGAGAGGGATTGCCAAGTGACAAGAGCAGTTTTTCAAAGAGGGTACATTGCTAGAAGAGAAGAAAGTGAGCGTATGTAATAGGGCAGCACTGCTTCAGTGAAGTTTTGTAGATGTCTCCTGACTTGTTTATGATTCTTTTTTGCTAATTCAGGGTTGCAGGGAAAGAGAAGGAAATTGCCAGTCTTCAGAATGAGCTCACCTGCCAGAGAAATGCTTTTGAGCAACAGAGGAAAAAGAATAACGTAAGGAAATTTTTCCCCCCCCTCTACTTTTAGACAGCAGCCTTCCCCGAATCCTGCATGCATGGCATTCCTCAATTCCTAGGGCATCCTGCTAAGAGAATATTTCTGACAGTTGTTTCCCATATTGTGTCCTTTGGACACTGTTCTTTTTTTTCTTGGGAGTGAATAAGGATCCCTTATGTTTAGCCAGCTTTATGATTTCTTGCTGAATTGATGAGAGGGAGGAGGCATCCTGCCACAAGTTCTCAGCCTTGGGTTCAGCCTTGTTAGCCCCATTCAGAAACGCAGCCTTTCCCAAGGGGCTAGGGGTGGGAGGATGAAAGGGCTGTGCTCTGACCAGGCGTCCTGTGGGTACGTGGGAGGAGACGTTACCTTCAGACTCTCAGATCTGCCCCTTCCCACTCCCAGGAGTGGCTAATCCTGATCCTCTGGAGGTGGCCAGGGCAGTCAGCCTCCCTTTGCAACAGCCCCTGGCCACACCATGCCGGTTGTTTGCGGGTGGAAGTAAAGATTGCATCTTCCTCTGTAGTTCTCTGAAGTACCTCCCATAATACATGACTTGTGGAGGGCAAGAGAATGGTGTCTTTTAAATTCTACGGAAGAAAGTTGTTAAAATACAGGATTTCTAGCTCACTTAATAGCCTATAAAACCTACTGAATGCTATACAATATGCCTCATTGCTTAAAAGTGAGACATAATAAGAATCATACGTGAGGAAAACACTAAGAATGTGTTGCTTTTGAGCAAGTAGGATTGCTTAAAAGCTGAAATGAAGTAGGGGAAAGCGGCTGGGTCTTCTCAGAAAACAGATAAGCTGGAGGGGTAAAATGTGTGTGTGCTTTCTACGGACTCCTTTCCAGGGGAGTTACAAGTACCCTTTGTGGTGCAGGCAGAAACTTGGTTACTTATAAGGAGTGGACCATGACTATAAGTCCCAGCTTGCCATGTTGCCATTTTAGCCAATTTTGTTTCCTGACCTGCAAAACAGCTCTTAGGACAGGCAGGCAGAGTGGGGAAGTTGGGAAGTAAAGCCACTGCAGGCACGTGCAAGGATTTGGATGCCTTTCTGAACCAGTCTTTTGCTGAAGCAGATTGCTATGAGGTATGGGGGAAAAAAAAATAAATGGGAAAATCCAAGTCCCAAGCGCAGTAACCTCCTCCCTACAAGGCCCAGTGTCCTTTTTGTATGAGCTCTCAGCCTCGCCGTGCCTTGTGGAGTACACGTTTGATGACCTCGCCAAGAAAGATGCAGCACTCTGGGCCCTGCTCACCTCTGGTGAAAGCCCAAAGCTTTCCAGGAAGGCAGTGGTGAACACCTCAGGTTTCCTTTGGGCTCGTGCTGTGAGCTGAGGCCCTGAGCCTTGTCAGGCCTGGCTTTGTAGGTTTGTGCCAAGGCATCGGGATCGACGCCGTTAGATCTGGTTGCACGATCGGGAACGTCAGTGTGTGCACCTCCATGTGTATTTGGGTCCATGCTGGGTTCTGCACTGCGACATGCCTAACACTCTGTTGTGTAATCTGTGGTTTGGTGTCTGTGTTCCTCACTACTTTTGGAAGCTTCCCTCTTTCTTCTTACAAGTGCAGTCAAAGTGTGGGGTTGCCAGCACTGCAGTGCTGCGCTCTGCAGTCCGGTAGTGCTGGGATCAGTTTGTGGATATGGGGCACAATGGGCAGAAATTGGCGTTTTATCCCCATTTTCATTTGAACTCTTGGAACATGACACGTGTTTTTGCTAGTGTATGTCATCCTACCCAGCAAAATCATGCAGTAACCAGCATTTGAATGCAGGTGGTGGAATGTAATGCAGAATATCTCTCTGAAGTAAAAGTGGAAACGGTTTCAATATTGGCTGAACTGAAATGATTCTTTCTAAAAATGATTAGGACCTTCGGGAGAAAAACTGGAAAGCAATGGAGGCATTGGCATCAACTGAAAAATTGCTGCAGGACAAAGTGAACAAGACTGCCAAGGTTGTAATGTTAACTGCTAGAAACGATGCGTTAAGCCAGAAGCAGATCTGCCGCTGGTTTTTCTTTAAGTGGAATGGAGGCATTTAACTTTTACTGCAATTTAAGTATAGTCTGTTCTGAGTGATCATTCATACGCTCTCACCTCTGCTTCTTCCTGTCATCTTCAGGTTTCTTTTATTTATTTTTCCCCTTAATTTGTGGGCATGCTGACCTGTGATTTGTTTGCATAATTGTTAGAGCTGCCGTGAATCACTTGGTGAGGAGCTCCAGAGCAAAACCGTGCAGGGGAGCGACCTGCTTTCATCTACGTGCGCTTCAATACATTGGTTGGCCCCACGTAGAATTAGAACCAGATGATTATTTAAAAACCTGGCAACTTCTCAGGAAAACTGTGTTGCTGCGACTGTGAATTCCCTCCTTGAAACTGTTTGAAGCTTGATGGAGCTTGGCAGAGCCAATCCTTAACCTGACTCGGGGTGTGAATTGCCCTGGAAGGAGCTTGCATTTGTCACGAGCCTGACTTGGTGCTGATTGTCACTGTGCAGACTTAAAAAAGAAACAACAACACCAAAAATGCATTCAAATAACCTGAAAAAAAACAAAAGTCAGGTGGTCAGAAGCAGCTGAGCTCTGGTTCAGGGCTGCCCATCTGTGTCCCACGGATGTCCCTGCTCCTTCGCTCAACCTTGTGCTCAAGGGCCTTGTGTACCTGCTTTTGCTGTGTGCTAATACTTGCTTGCTTTCTCTTGTAGTCCGAAGCCTTCGTTAAGCAGCCACGTGATGCTTCTGGGTGTTTTCTAAATTGCTGAGAACTAATGCACCCAGCACAGCTTCACAGCCTATCGTGTGTGCTGTCTGTTTCTGTCTCTGGATCCCAACCTACTAATGCCACTGGTCTCTTGCAGCAGAGGAACTCAGAGCAGTAACAGTGATGTCAAAGGAAAAGAAAAATCAAACGATAGCAAGAGACATTTGCTGGAAGCTGCCTTTGTGCAGGGATGGGCTTCTGCATTTAAGCTTCACTGGGAGCCTGATGAGGAGCGGTGTTTGGCTAAATAAACCCATCTGCCACAGGCACTGCAAGCAAACATCCCATGGCTGGGCACTTCTCATGGTAGATAAATT
>JANHGO010005431.1:0-23084 GCA_024606505.1 Aquila spilogaster
TCTTTTAGTGCTTCAAGAAGTTTGCCAGAAAGTACCCTTTTGTGCCAGTCAGCCTTTAACATCTCCCTCTGAGCAGCTTCTATTTTTCATTTAACTTACTTCTGAACGTTAATCTGCTTTTTATCCCGAGGATCTTTATGAGAAATAAATTGGAGCCTTTTCAGAAATGCAACTGTGAAAGCTTCTTCCTTGCTAGTTAAAAGCTTGTCACAATGTAGCAGAAATGTATGTATCCTAAAATGGTGTATTTAACAAAAATAAGAAAAAATGAAAAGGCAATGGAGCGATGCTGAAGCAACACGCTGTGTGATTCTGTACAGAAACTGACTTACCTGCGCAGCCCTTGGAAACTTAAGAAATTTGATGCATAGCAGCAGATAGGAGAACAAAGAGACTTCACGTCAGAAAGACAAAGATCTACTTCAACTTAACACTGCATTGGTCCACGTACCCCAAGGTGGCTGATGGTCAGAACAGAGGAGATTTACCACCTAAACGACAAGTTCTGATTAAATTATGTGTTTTAAATAGGTGCTGACTCAGGGAAGGAGTAGCACATAAACCGTGTGGTTCCTTTTTGCTGGAAAAAAAAAGCAAAAGGGATATCAGCGGAGAGGATGTTTGGAAAGGAATGCCAAAGAACTGGTGAGAAAGGAAAGCCTCTGCAGGATGTGCTTGTAAGACTGAAGAATGAAACCACAGAGGAAAGAAGATGTATTGCGTTAGGGCAGCTATAAAAATGATCTTTTGTGTGTGTGTACAGGCATTGCGGACTTTGGCATTCACCCTGGTTAAAGGTTCCGCAAAGGGAATTTACAAATATTAAGAGTTCCTTCATCTTCCTCCCCAGCTCATGTCCCTGCCCCAGTCCCTGGGAGCTCGTCAGGCACAGCTTTGTTGCTCAGCACTCCCTCCCGTGTGTTCTTTAGGGCTGCAAGTACTGCAGTTTTGTGGTAGCTGAATGAAGAGGTATTTTTCTCATCATCTTCCTCCCTGTAAGGGGTATGCGTGTAGACTTCAGGAGTGAGTTATAAAGAAATCCCATATCCTCCTATAAACAGAATAAAAAAAGCTAATGTCACATCGAGTGATATGGGATCACCCATTATTTGGGAATGAGCATCACTTGGAGCCCTCTCCCCCACCCCACTAATGACTACTGAAAAGCCCTCTGATATATGGCTTTACTGAAGTCAAGGTGCCAACAGATTTCTCCCCATTTGCTTTCTTTCTGATGGGACCTTTCCTTGCTCAGTGCACATGATTATACCCCTTTTATTAAAAAAAACACACACCCAAGCATTGTCTGCCCTGTCTTTGATAGGAAAGACAGGCTTTGGCAAATAATTATATCTAGTTCTTATTCCTAATGTATGTATGACTTATTATTTATAGAGACTTGCAAAAAAAAACAGGAATGATTTTCTTGACCTGCTAAGCTGCAGCTTAAACCAATAAAAGAACAAAGGAAGAGGGTGTACGAAGAGGACATAGGAGAGGGCTTTGTTTGAAGAGTCACAGTCACATGCGAAGCTGGTAGATGTATCCAGAGAAAAGAGATAAAATACCCCACGTTACTAACCGACCTTTCTGCTAGCGTTTTTCTTTCCAAAGGCTTTTCTCTCTGTGAACACAGATCTGTATTAAAGATGAAGTAGTTACACTCCACATTTTAGTCATCTCAGTAATGGTGGCAACACCTCAGTTTCAAACTTGCCTGCTCCAAGGAAAGCAATCCTCTCCCTCATATTTCCAAGGGAAAAATTAATTGGGTTCACTTCTTTGCGTTACATCTGTACTCGCTGATTCACTCTTTTCTTCTCACTGCTTGACCTTTGTTGAGTTAGTCATGTAGAGCAACAAAATGCTGCTTTGAGTTCATAAATCTTGGTCCTCCTATTTCCTGAGAACAGGTCCAGCTGAGAAAGTGAAGAAGAAACTTGTCAGGATGCCATTAAAAGCACTGTATATCAGAAACCCACTGGATGGAAAACCTTGCTCAAACACTGACTTTGTTTTTGCAAAGTGGGAAACGTTGCCCAAATTCATATAGTAAATATTTCTTTGTGTATCATGGGGAGTTTTCATGTAAGATCAGATTAGCTGGAAATCAGGACAAAGCATGAACTTTGCTCTCTCATTGCTACAAAAGCAATAGTCTGAGGGATTTTTCAAGGAACCCCCTCAGCTTTTCAGCCAGGAAGAAGTGCATTGCAATTGATCTTAATACTGCATTCTTCAGAGATTAGAGAGAAAAGCTTTTAGGCTGATATTTAAAAATAAGGAAATGGCTTAGAAGGAGAGGGAGGGAGATGGGCAAAGATTCAGAAGGCAGGAGAAGCAGAAGAGGGAAAAGTTACAAATATGGGAAAAAGAGGGATGAGGATGAGAGTGGTGTTTACTTCAAAGAGTGAAATCAGATCACAAGTGCAAGTTGAAAGAAACTCATGAAAGGTTACTGTAAAGAAGTTTGAGACTGGTGAGAAAGGAGTCGGTTCTCCCTCTTCTTCTTGCTTCATACAAATTCTAGTTCAGAAAACACCACTGTGTGCAGCATCAACAGGAAGACAAGACTCCAGGCAGTCATGGAGGCTCCGTAATGTTGGTATACCTCTGAGTGATGAGGGTTGGGGGACTCAAGGAAGGTAAAGGCAGTTTGGACATAAATTTCATGAGTGTATGCATGGAAATACACTGACTTTCACTCACGACATTTTCTGGGGCCCAGCATCACGACATTCCTTTGCAAGTGTATAGACCAAGCTTTCCCAGCAGTAACCTGGAATGGCAATGTATGATACCTCGTCTCCACCTTCACCATATGCCTGGAGGCTCTGCCTTGCACAAGCAGGACCTGGAGCCCATGGGTACATGCTACCTGTGGTAGCAGAGTTCTTCACCCAGCAGGGCTGCTGGTACCGTGCTTTTATGAACACTGATCTCACCTTGCATATTGAAAGAAAGAAACGCATCAGCTGGTAAGTATGCTGGGTCTCTTCCAAGGCACACTAGTGTGTGGCTCTGAACAACAGCATTGAAACAATTTACAGGCAGGGGAGCCGGTAAGCACTTCTGCAGGGAACTGTGCCACATGCTTTGCCTTCAGAGTAATTCCTTATTCACCTCTTTTTCTCCAATTGCACCATTTGAGCTTGAACATGGCCTTCTGACACAGAGGATCTGGGCGAGCAGAGGCACATTAGTTGTAAAATCCTTAGCCAATCTTATTTTTTGGCATGAAGGTGGCTGTTACGGCATTGTTTTTATTATTCATCAAAAGGAAACTTTTCAAAGTAAATACATCAAATACCACATAGCGTAAGCTCTTCCCAACCACTGCTTCCTCTCCCTTTTTCTTTTCCCCTACCTCCTTTTTTTTTTATAAGCAACAGAGTTGTTACTCCAGAGTCAATTTCAGGTCATCTTTCATTTGCTCAAAATATATCCTTATTGGCAAGCGATTTTCCCATTATTCAGGAACACACATATTGTTTTACTTACAGCTGTGTGCTGTATTTTATGTTCTCATATAAATGTTATGCCTAGATTATCATAACTAGAGCAAACTGGTTTTAGGGTTTGTTGTTGTTGTTATTTTTAGTTCTCCCCACCCTCCTCCATCTTCCTCCCCCTCCCCTCCCAAGAAAAAACCCCACAAAAAACAGCCAACCAACAAGGATGGACATGTTAATATAGCTATCTTTTAGTATTTCTAAAGAGACTCTACTTTTCACATTTCTCTCCAGTAATGTAGGTCTCCCTGTGGGTTTCCCTAGTTTGGGGAATGATGATAGGTGAGGTTTGAGACAGATTAATGGGTAAGCAGCGTTGCTTCCATGCCATGAGGGGCAGTAAAGAAGACAAGGCAGGAACAGATTCAAAAAATTCATTACCTGCCATGTAAAAAAGTAGTTTTTCTTGTCTGTTTTGAGTTGTTTCAAAGAGTGTTCCTGTTTGTAATGCCATGGGACATGGCAATCAGCAGTTCTGTATTCACTTACCCATCTTGATTTTGGCAACTGACCAAATAGAAGCTAATATTTACATATTGAGGGCCCAGTGGGGGGAAGCACCTAAGTCCCATTGGCTTCAGCACATTCTTAAATATTTACCAAAGTGATCAGCTTACTTGAGGTCTTGATGTGAAAGATTGCACTTGTAGCAACACAAATGTATTGTTATTATTAATCTTATTACTGGGTTTCCTGCCTATGCATGGCAACACTCAATACACTACACAGATAAATAGCATGCAGAAGAGAGAGATTTTCTTCTGTTTGGATCACTGAAGACAAAACAGAACTTTCCCCTTGTTTTTAGGGTGTATGTGACAGTGGAAGACCACTGGAGGAAACTGTGCTGCTGAATTCCCTGCAGCCCTACTTTTTTATATATATATTTTTTCTTTCTTCCCTATATAGTCTTATGCAGAAAGGCACAGCCTGTCCCCCTATCCCGTTGAGAGTAAGACCACATGCACATCTTAAGCTATTCAGTTCGTTAATACTCTATGCTTGTTAACTGAATGACTTGAAGGCACTCAGAGCGCTGAGGGAAGTCTCCTCCTGGAGGTTTTTAAAAGAGGCTCTTCTGGATTTTTTGAAGTTGGGATATTCATAGTTTGCATGGGCTTATTTCTTCCGAATAAATGCGTGCTAAATGCTAATGATGCGCTGCAAGCAGGTGTCTTATAGGAAGTATAACGTTTAACAAGTGCCTGAAATTTAAGAACAGAGGTGACACATGAACATTTGGGTCACGTTAGGTGAATTGTTCAAAAAATGCTGGTCTCTTTCATTGTTTTAACTTACAAAGAAGAAAGCCCCGATAGGATAAATGTTTACTCATTAAAACAAAGAGATAAACAAACAACCCTTTTATCACTGTTGGTGAGAAGTATGCCTTATGCTTTGCAAGGAACAGCAAGTGCTTGTGGTTGCAAGTGATATTCTGTTTATTTAATATTTTTTGGGAGGAACGATAAGAGCTTGTAGCTGAATATCCATTCAGCTTCCCAGCAGCTTCCTGACTTGAACTTCAGGATGAACGTCAAGCGAAATGCCAGAGCGAACAAAGATGACCGGGACGTGTTTTCATGACCCTTCTCTTCCCCAGACTAATTTAGCAATGCCCCTTTCCACAACAGTTCACAAGTTGTTCCTGAGACAGCAGGGGATTCCAGAGAAACAAGGTCTGCTCTCTGCCCACCTTGCCCTATTCACCTTCCTCATTGCCCCACGAATGTTTACTGCTCAACCAATGACAGCCAGTGATCAGGGCTGTATACGATGGATGGTGATAGCTGAACAAACAAACCAAGGGTCTGGTCTTGATTGCTGATGTCTTTACAATTTGGTTTCCCGTTGCTTGTTTGTACAGATGTAATGGTTGGTGTTCTCCTTCTTTTAAATAATCACAACCATACTGGGGGGCGGGAGGACAGGACTGATTTGCAGGGAGTTTGCTTAAGAAGCCCCCACCCTGCTCCTGTGGCTTAGCTTCTGTTCATTTCCTGCTGTGCAACCCACTGCTTTGGGTGGCAACTTCTATTTCCATCTGTCCCGCTTCAGCAATGGATTTGATTGTTCACTTCTAAAGAACAGCCTACAAGAACTGTCATTAGAGCGACCATTGCATTTAATCACATCTTGTCTACAGATTGAAAGAACGCTAACTGGCACTCAAGGACAGCAACAATGTAAAGAGCGTGAATAAATGACCACAGCCCATCCTGCAGCCACCCCCTGCCCCATGTCATCAAGGCTGTGGTTCTGCCCCACCAAGCAGCCCAGCCTGGCCCCAGGCACACACCCATTGCTCACAACAGAGTTTCTCTTCACACAGTCTGTCCCAAGCAAGCCAAAAGGTTGGACACTCATGGTTTAAATCCTTCAGAATTATGTGGCCAGCAGGATTCGAGACATATGCTGCTGAGGGACTGAGCTCCCCATCAGACTACTTGTCATCATATCCAAATGGCAGGGAGAAAAAAAAGCTAATTGTATGCTCTCCAATTTTCTCTATTAGGAAGATCAAAAGAATTGCTGCCTTTACTGGCAAATCTCAAGGAAGAATTGTGGCAGCCAGACCAGTACTGGTCTGTGTTGAACTGTAGTCACTCAGAATAAATCAGCACTAATTGCGGTCTCAGGCTGTGATTCCAGAGGGGCCGCTTAAGCACCAAATCATGACCCCGATTCTCCTTCTATTGAAGGCAGTGGCAAAACTCTTGTTGACCTCCAAAGATGCAGGTCTGAGGCTATACCACTGCTTGCCTTAAAGCCAACTGCCTTGGCTACCTGTTGTTGGTGGGAGAAGGAAAACAGGGAGGATACAGTGATGATGGATGGCAATACCTTGGCTTTTTGATCTCTGCAGGAGTGGGTGGTCCTTCTGCAGCAGCAAGGAGCAGAGCATTTTCCTTGCTGGTCTCAGTTCTGCCATGGGGGCAGTGAAAGGCACAATGAGATGATTTTTCAGAATGTCACTGTAGCCGAGCCTTTTCCTGAGTTGCTTGTCACCCCTGCGTTCCTCTGGCCAGAGCAGACTGCATGAATCTCCTTCAGCAGCCTCGGGGAAAAGGGGATGGCTGGTGGCTTGGATCGGTTTCCCTTCCCAGCTTCATGCTGAGGCCACATCAAGGCCCATTATCCATATACTGGGGTTATCTCCCGGCTCCAGGGCCTTCTGTGGCACTAGCCGGGCTGACCACTTCCCCGAAGAGCAAGCAAACTTATTTGCTCACCCAAGGTGCTTCCTCCTCTTCTTCTGTGCCTGCCTCCAGGCAGATCATTTTGTCTGGAAAAAAAACCACCCAAAAATACACCGAGGCAAACGTGGGAAAAATGCTGGTGTGAAGGCACAAATGTGGTCTGCAGGAAAGCAAAACAGACCCCTCTGGGTCTTCTTCCTGTCACTCACCCATGAGAAATGCTATACAGTGACAAAGAGCATGGGTGCGAGTTGAACCAAAGTGACTGCAGTGGATATGAAGTATGAAAGCATGGTCTTCGATAGCGAGAGGTGGACAGGGCCTGGCGAGGCACACACCTGGCCACTCCTGCCACACTCCCACCAGGCTCAAGAGCAAAGACGTCACTGTGCCACAGGAGATAGCACAGGACACTACAGGGTGACTTGGCCAAGCTGAGTGCAGGTGAGGACCACAGCCTTGGCTTATGAGAGAGATTTATAAGCAGCACACCACGTTGCCGTTCTTTTTATATACAGTCGGAAATATCTTGAAGCCAGATGCTCAGCTGGTGTAAATCAGTGAAGCACCACAGATTTATACCAGCTGGAGAGCTGGCCCCTCTGTCGCACTGGGAAGGGGGTGGGGAAAAAAGGAGAGAGGCTGTTTCTGGTAACCTCTCAACCAACATTAATTCTGGGTAAATATCTCCATATGTTAACAAATGGTAATTAAAAACAAAAGCATGGAGGAGCTCTCAGGATGTGTGTGTAACGTGAGCACCCCAGGATCTCCTACACACTGTAATCTTCCTCCTCCCCAGGGATCCCACCTTTTATTTGGTGTTGTATCTCCTTGACTGATATTTAACCTTGCTCCTGGGGCTCTTTGCTTGGAGTTTTGCCATGTGTATTACTTTACTCTGATGGGTATAGGGCTCCTGTCTGGAGGCAAACCCACTGGTCAAGGGGGAAAATACATGCTGTTGCAGTGTGCCTCGTGTTGAGTAACTGTGCTTATCAATTGGGAAATTTGCTATCAGTTGAGAAGATGCTCTGGAAATGCTATTTCTTTCCTGGCCTACAGTTTCTCACCACCTTCTCTGTGGGTGGAGACAGCTCTGAGTGTGATCGTTTCTGGGGCAAAGACATTATGCTTAAAAAAAGAAAGCAACATGAATTTCAGAATCACCGAATTGCAGGGGCTGGAAGGGGCCTCAAGGGATCATTGAATCCAACCCCTCAGCTAAAGCAGATACCCTACAACAGGTCACATAGATAATACCTGTGGTGCTCTATGCATAATAATAAATAAGGGCTGGTCTGCCCTTAAGATGAAAAGTTTCACAAGTGGATGTTCAAAATATCTATTTGTACAATGGCTGGGGCATCTCCAGGGGAAGTGGTGCATTGGAGCTGGCGTTAAAGAGTGACATTTTCAGATTGATGGGTAGGATTCTGTATCTGATTCCTGTACTACCAATAACAGCAGCGGTATGCACTATTGTGAAAGTTGTAGGGATAAATAGATATTCTCAACGTGTCATTTCGTACATTTCGTAGACAGAACTTTTTGGAGAAGAGTCAAGCATACATGATGTGTTTCCACAAAGACCCTACCATGTCACAAGAGGGTCAGTGCATTGATCAGTGAATCACTTTCCTCTACTCAAAAGCCTAAAGATTTATGCCTTTTTTTTTTTCATAAGGTTGTCATTATTTGATAGAACTGTCCTACGTGTTTGTATTAGAAATAGAGCCAAGAGAATTACAGCAAATTGCTATGGCAGCACAACAGAGATACATGCATCCAAATCTAACGAAGAGTCTCTCTTTATTTCTCAGTGAGGGCCTGTTCCTGCTGCCTTAAAGTAAGTGGCAAAAATCTTATTGATTTCCTGTAGGTCAGAAGTGGGAACAAAATACTGTTTCCCCCCCAGTCTCCAGCCCATCAAGGCAGCCAGATATTTTTTGCAGCGCTGGGAAGGTGGTGTTGACAAGAAAATAGGAGTGAGTTGTAAAGCAGCAGTCCAGCTTTTGGGCTGCACGCAAAATGAATGAAAGGTAGGAGCACCCAAAGAATGACAAGGAAGAAGATGTTAGGGGTGGGAGTGGAAAGCAACAAAAGAAGGGAAAAGTGTACAAGAGAGGACTGTGGCCTTCATGCTGCTCCCCACTGTCTGCTCCATCTGTGTACACCCAGAAATGCTCAAAAGAAGACAATACTTTAACTTTTACGTGTTTTCTCATCAGTTTTCACAGCCTTCATGTTACTGAAGTGCTTGGCTCGGGTATGTTTATGGAAATTGCAGTCTATTACTTCAGGTCTAGATGTAATCCCAAGTGACACTTGGTGAACAAATTAGCATTGATGCCAAATTCTCTTTGTTGTGATGGCTCTGCAGCAGGTACAGCTTCTGTAAACAGATGCTGCAAGAGAGGTGGATTTTTGCATCACTCCAGATCTCTTGAGAACTAAAGTGCACAGGTAAATAACTCACTGAGACGAGAAAGAAATACTGTTAACTGAGAAGTATTCTCAGACTGTTTCTTCTTAAACATTAATTACTTATAATATATGTTTCTTTTCTTGAATGTTGTCTTAAAGTACAACAGAGTAATTCCTCTTGTTTCTGCTTAGTGGAAATCCAGTTCATCCACACCACGTGTAACTCACGAGGCAAGGAAATACTGTACAACCAACTTTAGAATTGTTATATGCATAGACAAGTGTCAGCCAAGTTTTCAGAACGGATTATTTGTTGTTGTTGATAATGCGTTTCTTTCAACATTTCCATAAAATATACAGTTAATTTTCGAAAATACTGTGAACCTAAATGTTGTGTGGTTCTACCAGGACCATCCGAAGCTGCTCACTGGCTGGAGCTCCCTTGCTCTGCTACATGGATAGAACAGCCCTGCTTTTTGTGTCTAATTAAACTCTATTTGGTTGCTTAAGGGGTGGCCAATCCCTCTCGTTACCTTCTGGTAGGTGTTTAATAACACTGATGTTCATTTCCAGATCCTTATGAAATATAGTGAGTCACAAATAACATATCCTTCTGAAAAGCTCTGAGCTGTTTTTGGCTGGAAAATGGCAGCATTATATGCTATAGATCCCTACTATTTTAGGCCTGCTGTATACAGCCTCTTTCTGATTGTCTGCTGGAATGGTCTCAGTAGCCCACGCAGATTACTTCACTTGGTTGGTCAAACCTTCACTTTACAGTGTCTCACTTTGTAGAGGGGATTCATTTTTCCTGCAGTGGGAAGTGGGTTCTGTTTAATTCTGTTTATCATTGGGCTGGCTCACAGTGCCATGGACCAGCCTGTTGCTTAGAATCAGTGGGATCTGTGGCTGTATTATCTCATATCTCAACCCCACAATTTCTGCCCAGGCCTTGATGACAAGTACATGGAGCAATGTTGCAATAAGGTGGGCTGGGATCCAGCAGTAGGCAGAGTACATCTCATTTCAGATCCTGTCCAGTTTGTCAGCCTTGTGTTTCTGGAGATGAAGGCATCTACATTGTCAGTTCAACCAGCACACCTGAAAACACACCTATGACCATGAGCAAAGTGATGCACAAATCAAACCACTCACGAGCACCTTGCAGCTCTTGTCTTGCACTGACTGTGCTGATCATCATGCTCTCGCTTACAGCGAAAGAAATCACTACCAAACTGTACGCTCTGTATGACTATAGGGTCTTATGCTTACAGGAGATATGCAGTCTCCAAGATGCACTGTGAGAAATTCAACCTTTGTTAGACCTCATTTCAGTGTGAATAGTGTCAGTTTTGAAATACTGATGAGCAATCACATGCATTAATTCTATAAAGTGTCTCTCCAGGTTATGTGCAAGGTCCTGCTTTGGGTGCCTAGGAACTCCTGATGACTTCAACAGTCACAATGATGAAGAAAAGAGATTATTTGAAGCAAATCACCTAAACCTAATCTACATTTGAAATCTTCGTACTGTGTTGAGCTGTTGCTGATGGAAACAGGCAATAACCACTGTTGAGGTTCATCAGCAAAATGCCAGTGGACAAGTGGTAATGGACTTCACCTCAGGCTTACATCTTAAGCCAAGTGCCATGCAGTAAGAGCAGCCCCTTTCAAGCTGTTCCAATGGGTTTTAAAAGCAAAACTGAGAAGGCTTCACTAGGGAACTTGATCTCTTGTAGTGTTTATTCTCACCAACCAAGAGCAGCAATTAATATCTCTTTCAGATGGTGAGAATCTCTTTCAGATGGTGAGAATAAACAGTCTTGTAGACATGCAGAGGAAATGGAAATGACATATGAATTTTAATTAACCTACTTCTCTGTGGCTTTGTTGTGTAGTGCCAAAATACAGTGATACAGAACCTTCAGTTATGCATCCTGGCATTTTCCTGGGCTGCTGGCTTTAGCTGTATGTGAGTTTCATGTGTGTACCTCAATACACATTCCTTGTGGGTTGATTACCAAAAGGTACCTGAACTCTTAGCGCTTTTGCAACTGTTGAGATATATCCTTGCGTTACTGTCATAACAAATGGATGATATCCCTGTTATTAAGTAAAACCACATGATCGAGAACTTCCAAAATGATATCATCTATTGTGATGCCTCTGACCTTGAGACTGTATAGCTTTCACTACAGTCTCAAGCAGTGTTCAGTCTTCCGTGGGTGTGTTGTGTGCATTGATAGAAACCAGTATGGCAGCAAATCTGATGTCATCTGCAGCTGCCATGCCATATTTCAAAGAGAAGGCATTAAACCTTTGTAGCAACATCTCTCCTGCAAAGGACAAATGTCATCTTGAGCTAACAGCATATGCTGCTTAATTATTAACATTGGTACCCACTTGCTGGGCTCCGTACTCTGTAGGGATAAACAGGCATTGCTTCGTGGACGTCGGAGAAGCTGTAATTCTCACCACTGGCAGCAGATAATTTTGACCCCTATGCTTTATTTTATCAGCTTCATGTCCTCTGACATCTGGTATCATAAAAGCATTCAGCCACAGAGAAGGGATTTCTATAAATACATTTCTCCCATAAAGAGATTGACAGCACTCAAATCACAAAGTGTTTCAGAGCTGTGTGGGAGGCGGGAAGACCAAGGTGAGCTGGGAGGCAAGGTGTCTTATTTCCCCTCTCACCTCCTTCATCTCCATCCCCGGTGTCCTCCAGGATACGGTTTTAGTGCTAGTGGCAAAGGTGCTCCAAAGCAGGGGTAAATGTGGGCCCCAGATGTGCGAATTCAGACTGGGCCAGACAGGGGAATGCATGCAATATCTCACTCACTGAGGCATATCTCTGACAGCTTCAGTGGATGCAGAGGCTTTGCTTCTGCATTTCTGCCCTCCCCGTCTACCAGCTGTGGCAGCGCCTTCACCCCCTGTGCCGTGGCACTGTCACAGCCATTTCCTCCTGACTCTAAACCAGCAGAAAACTGCCTCTGGGTCTTGCAGTGACTGTCTGCCCACTTTGAGCACTGCGTAGCCTCGAGGTCAGATTGTGGAGGGTGCAAGGAGGGTGAGGGAGGATTAAAATGGAACAAAGCCGCACGTAGGGGTAGGAGCTACTCAGCAATGATGGGTCCTGCCTTCAACCTGCTCTGAGGGTTGTGTGAATCGAAGAAAAATATCCCTCTGCCTTTCTATCCACCCCTTGTGATGTAGACAGATGGCCTCACGGATGGCTGGAGGTACTAAAAATGGCATCACATGGAAGGTGTAGGTACATATAACATGTATCATTGTCACAAACGATGAGGAGGCTGGCCTTTCTTCTGTTCCCCAAAATACAGCCCTGGTGATCTGCAGCATATGCTACTGTACTATTGATTTACTGCTTGATTATAATGACATTTCTTAACACAAATGTTATTAAAGACTTGTTAATCTTGCTCGAGGATCATATTCCTCAAAATGTTTGAGCAGAAAGCTTTGTGTTTATCTTTAAGTACATATTTAAATAAACTAAAATGACATGCTGTGTCAAGGTTTTAATTACCAGAACCTTGTTTTCAGAGGCAGGCAGCTCAAAACTGCTGCTCCGCAACACATGGATTTTCTCCTTAGCACAGAGCCCATGGCTTCTTTCCCTTTCTTACTGGATTTCTTAAGTTTGACCACAGCCCCCCTGCACTTCTGTGTTTCTGCATCACCCCCATGCTCTCTCTCTCTCTCATTCCAGAGACAAAGAGGACTTTCTGAAGTCTGCCTGACTCAAAACTAAGTGGATTTTGCTGAGGTGTGTAAGGCCGTTCTATGGTGGATTAACAGCTGTCCTTGCCGATTAGCACAGAAAATATTCTTCAGCATATAGGACATAGACAAGTAGTGTGTGCACCAAAGTGGCCACTGGGCCAGTGTCTGGAGGTGGTGAGCACCTTAGGGTGCATGCCATTGTCCAGAGGACTTTGTAGACATACAGTAGGAACATCCTAACTGTGAGCAAGTACTACACGGTGTCCTCAGTTCTTTGTACAAAAAGAGCACCATCTCCAACAGCCTAATCTGCTTAAGTTTTTGTGTTGTCATCCTTTGCCTTGCATGGCTTGTTTTTAAATGACAATATGCTTTGAAGTGCTTCCTGAGGGTAGGCAATTATTCCTGCTGTTACCGCCTGCAAACACTGATACGCAGAGGAGGTTTTCTGTCTGTGGTGCCCTACCTGTGAGGAGTGGGTCCTAACAGCCTCATCCTAAATTCTTTGGCGTGAATAGCGTCACAGGGCTCCCACAAAACATTTGCACTGAGATTTCAGCAGAACATGTAATCTTTACAGCTTAACTTTATTCAAAAACTGATTTTAGCTCAATAAGTGCAAGCACCTTTGTAGGTGACCTTTTCGGTTGAATCTAGTCTTGTGTCTAGCTTAAGTGTGCAGTGGTCCAGGTGCAGAGCACTCATCCTTTAACTGGGTCTTGGCCATTTTGAAGAACTACAGAAAATGGAATGAGAAACTTCCAGAACACTGGAAGTCTCCCCTCCCCATTGTAATGTTCGAAATGGACTTTCTGCCTTTCTTGACATGTTCACAGTCTTTTCATGTCAGGATTGGATACCTCCTACAGAATATTAGGGACTGTTATGGAGAAACAGTTGATGAACAGCATGTAGGCATCAACTATTTTTGCACGGCTGTCTAGTTCTTATGATGGTTAAAGAGAAAATGATTGCTTTTTAGGCTCCTTAGGCAGCTTATGTGTCTGTTTGCACTAGGGAGGTGAAAAAGAGCAGAAGGGAAACTTGTGTCTACAAGGTGAGAGCCTGCACACCAACCACAACTGCAGATCAGCTGATGTACTGCAGTTTTACAGCTTTGTGTGGAAATTCACCAGTTGCTTAGTGGTATTTTGCTTACTTCTGTCCATAACCTGATTTTTTTTTCATCAGTTTATTTTGATTTTGGTCAAGGTGGAGAGGAGCTGGTTGAGCTGGTTCTATTAAACCAGAAGAGTCAGATCTACAAACACAGGTTATCCTGCAATCCAGTGCTCGACTAATTTAACCTTCAGTGTAAGATTTAAGAGGCTTAGTTAGGCTGGAGCAGCTTTACATGATGTCTAAGCATCAGTGCTCTGTCAGAGCCTTTCAGTGACTTAGAACCAAGTGCTGCAATTAAACCTGGACCAGTTGGGAATAGAGAAAACCTGGGAAGGAGGAGGACCACAAGGATGGTAAGATGGAGCTAAAATGAAGAAAATCACTTAGGGTTTGGCTACACCTTATGAAGCCAGCAGCGAGCATTGGAGAACCTGCAGATGCAACTCGCATTGCTCTATTTTATTAGGTCTCTAACTTGCCATTCATTTAGCAGGGCAGTCAGAACAACCACAGGTGGCTTTTATTGCTTCTGGATAATGGAGGTATGAACATCTGTCATATTTAAGCTAGAGAATTCCTCCTGTCAGTTTGCCACTGGTGGAAACTTCCCAACGAGAGCATTCCCCTCTTGCACAGTGGACCTCCAGTGTCTGGAAACCAAACACTCTCTTTTCTCTGAGTTTTTCTCTCTCACGGTGCCAACATTGAAATATTTTTCTTTCCCACCACAGGGTGTTTTTTGATGTTGTTGTTGATGATCGTTTTCATTTTTGGTGTTTTGTTTTATGGCTTTTGAGTCAGCTGTCTTAAAAGAGGAAGACTTGACCATCTGGTTCTGGGAACAGTCAGCATCTGAGAGGCATGGCTGGTTTGTACATCATTCCAGGCCTGGTTAAAATAAACAGAACCATCATCCTTAGAAAATAAGATGCACCAGATGTAAAACAACCTCGAACTCTGTGGAAAGAGGGTGAAATTTATGCAGAACTTGAGAGAGATCGACGGATTAATGGAGGGGTGTTATAAAATGAAATTTCTGTTGCAGTTACTTCTGATGTCTTATCTTGAAAGGAGGAGGGTGGAGGCAGCTAAGAACCCAAAGGGAAACAGAACCCTGCAACCCACTGGTTTCCCATCACTTTTTTTTTCCCTTTTTCTTTCTTCCTCCCCCCTCCCCCCCGCCCAGTATGCTGGCCTGTAGTTGTGGTATACAACCTGCTCCTCTGATGGGGAATGGGCACAGCCTGTGAGGTGGCTGTGGGTCCATGCCCAAGAAGATGCCATTAGCCAATGCTGTGGGGAAGACCTGAGTGGCCCATTCTGCAGGCGCAGGGCAGGAATGCTGCGCTTTCAGGCGGGTGCATTGTTCCCCGCACCATTCAAGTGGAGTGCCCACCTGCTCCAATGTCCCTGCTCCCCTGTCTGCTGGTGCTGCTCATTCCCGCTCAGCGCGGGGATGTGTTTTTGTTTCTGGCTACTTTTTTTTCTCCTTTTTAATGTTGGTACATTTCCCAGAGTCTCCTGTGAACCTGTAGGCTTGTGAGCACACTGTCTACTTTTCTTTCCTTCTTTCTTCTTTCTGTGACAAACTTTAACTCTTCTTTTTAACCCTCTGCCTTTCTTTCCAAGTAGCCTTTACCCTGTCTGTGTGAGCAACTGGCAAAGAGAATAAGTGATTTCCTAGCCTTTCAGTGTTGAACTACATCTGTTTTTGTGAGTGGCCTTTGCACCTGTTGCGCTAAGTAGTGCTCCCTTCACATTAGCAATTAAAGGGTGGCAATCTTTTCCTCTTTAAACTTACCCTTTCTTTCAGTGAATATCAGTAATTAAGGAAAAAGCTTGAGTCCACCGTGGTTTCTTTAGACCAACAGAATCAAGTGTTTGTATGGGTTGAGATGAACAGGGCGACCACAGCACCTTTCTCATTGGTGCGGTGAGAACTATCTGGAGCAGGCTCCTCACCTGCACAAAACAGGATGGCCAGTTCGCTGAACTAAATCTGGCTTCACCCCACCCAGCCCTGTCTGTCCTGTTTATACCTCCAAACGGTGTTTTCCTTGTGTGAACTTGCCTAATCATGTGCAACAAAGTGTACAAAATAACTCATGCTGTCAAGAGAAATAAATCACTGCTCTTTAGCATGTTAAAGAAATATATGTGCGTTTTGATGTGCTTTTTGATGCGTCCCTCCTCGCTCCAAAACGTGAAATACTTGTGGCTCGGGAGAGCTGTTGGTCTGCTGGGGCTGTGCTTGTACATCTCAGCGGGACGCCCTCCCCTTCACCTGGGCTGTAGGTACTTCAGTATGTTGACATGATGCTGAGGGGACCCCTGGCATTTGGGGACATGTGACAGTAACCACCCCTCCACACAGGTCTGAAAAAAGGCACTGCCAACTGAAAAAAAAAAAGAAAGAGAGTGGGAAGGCTACCCAGCTGCTAACACAATGCAAGGGAAGGCCTTGGCTGCTGTTCAAAGCTGCTCTGAGTGAGTGTTTCAATTTAATTCTAAATTAAAAGCAGCCAGTGTTGTATAGCACAGGGAAAAGATTATGTATTAATGCTTTTTCCCCCTGACATAATCCTAATGATCGCACTAAAATAAATAAAAGTTAAGCCTTCTTCCTCTCTTTCCCCCGTTGCTATATTACTCTGTGGCTCACAGCCAGATCATTGTAGGTGAAAAGAAGACGATGGAGGTCCCAAAAATGTGTGATAGAGCAGGACAGGCAGTGCTTCAGTGCTCTCCCTCCTCCTTCATCACTGATGAGCTTTGCTTGGAACCTCCTGAGCAGCAAGGAGGAGAAGTCACCCAGCAAGGAACTTGGGACCGTGAGGTGGGGCTCATTGTAACACAGCATCATGCTCTCAATGGTGAAAAGCACCTGTCTCCCCAAAAGCTGGCAGTGATGCGTGATACCTCTTGGGGAGCCATGCAGTCACCTCCAAGTAGGTTGGGGAAATGGCCCTTTTTGGCAGAGGCATCGGGAGGTCAGGCTGCAGTGCAGAGCTGGAGTGGGCAGTCCCAGTCCACAGTTGGGAGAGGCTGAGTCAGAAGCCAGGTAGCACAGATGCTGGAGACTTAGGGAGTGCAGTGTTCTGGCTGCAAGCCTTTCCTCTGTTTTCTCTGTTTCTGAAGTCGTGTCTGTCAGTTCAGCGGTGATATGCAAAATCCCACTGCCTTGGTTTTGTGCTTTAGCACTTCTGAAGTGTTTGACTGTATTTGATATGTGTCTGCAGCATCCCAAATTCCCACAATTCCTATCCAACAGACCAGCAAGGATAGGGATTTTAGAGCATCTGAGATCTGCAACAGTGCAGGCAGGTATGCTCTCTGGTGCTGCAGGAGCCATAAAACTTTCTGATTTCAGTGACACTGAGCCATCTCTTCCTCTGGTATCAGTTCTCCCATGCCAGGGACCCTCTTTCCTGATTCCAGTTGGGAATAGCCCAGCATGGGAGGCCGCTCCACTGGCAGAGCTATAAATAGAGTAATTTAACTTTGGTGGCTATTTCACCGTTTTTCTTCCAGTCATTCCCCTCACTGCCCCCACTCATTCCGCTGACTACATGCAGCACGGCCCGGCATCATGTTCCTTTCCATCTGTGCCTGTTCTGCCCCTTCCTCAGGATACAGGAGATTTGTTTGAGTTATTTCAATTGGCAGCCACTTTGTTTAAATAAAAGCAGTGGTAAAAGTGCTTTCAGACCTGACAGCCCGGGCCCTTCCATCGGCAAACTTCTGTCTTTATTTCTTCTGAAAGACTGGCTGAAGTTGGTGCTGCCCTCTTCCAGCTCTGCATTTTCTCCTTGCCGGTCAGAGAGAAATAATTGCTAGTTGAAGCCTTGAAGACACTAGTATCTAAGTAAACTTCTCCCTCTGGTTAGAAGCACTTTCTTTGGGATGAACTGCATGCCAGGGCCAAACACTATGTCCCTGAACTCTACAGAGAAACCCACATGTACAGCCATGCTTAGCTGTTTGCATGGGAAGGGACATCCAACTGTGCATCTCGCTTTGGTGGATCTGGGCCTTAAAATAGAAGCTTTATCCTAGAAAACTGCATGAGAAGCTCTAAAGCCTGGGTGCATATTTAGAAAACCTCGTGAACTTGCCTTTAGCTTGAAACAAGCAGCTATCTCATAAAATCCAGAATACTTCTGCAGCTCATCCCGAAATGAGAAAGCCAGGGACAAAATGATACAAAAGAGGAAAAATGCTTGTGTTGCAGATGAGGCTATTCTTGGCAGGTCTGCAGATTGGCTGTTCTGGTTTCTGTCACACAGAACTATCTGTGATGTGCATTTGATTAAAACTCGGCGAGCGTTTACGTGCAGAGTCCTGCGGGCATATTTTTGGAGCTGCTGAGCCCCAATGACTGTTGGGTAAAACAGGCTGTAGATGCAATATAGCCAGGACCCTAAACGGGGTCCTACGTAGAGTAGCGTCCAAAGACATGCCCATGGTGGTGTGAGTGAGGGGTGGGAGGGCAATGATCTACGCAAAGAAAGAAGAGGTGGCAGACACTAAACCTACTGATATATGTCAATTCACACACACAGACAGACCTAGTGTGATGGTAGGAGGGGGGGGAGGGAGGACTAAACCGTGTTCTTTCCTTCCTGCCCACCTTATCTTTAATTTAAGGCTGATGGATTGATTACCATTTGTTATGGTAAGTCCATATGTGTGCAGATCCAAGGGTAGGATTAGGTTCCTCCTCTTTTGTTATTCGAAGTCAATCGCAGTTCATTAAATCTCCCTCATCAGTTCCACCACCTGCTCCTCTTCCTTCCCTGACCCAAAGTTGCGTGCCCATTTACCCTCTTCCCTTTGTTTTCCGTTTGTTTCTCTTTTAATTACATTTCTTGATCTTTTCCCCATCAATTATTTTGAGGAGAGAATCAGTCGGGAGACATCAATGCAAATGAAATTGTGGTTATAAATGGAAACAAAGAAGCGTTCAGAGGATCCTTGTTCCTCCTTTTCTGAACCACTCTGGCCCTGTGCGTGAGGGCCCCGCACCCTCCTCTAGGCATGAAGCGGGAAGCCCGCAACTTGTTGAGGGGCCTCCACCCTTGCTCGCTTCCACCATGTGTGATGAGGGATTTAACAGGGCCTGGGCTGGTTTTCAGCTTCTTCTCATTCAGACAGGTCTCGCGCACAGCTGTGTCACATTGCGGCTGCCCGTCAGTGGAAAACCCAGGGCCCGCAGCAAATGCAGTGTTGATGTAGACCCAGATCTTTTATTGGCTTCGTGTACCCCTGCAAAGCTGTACTTTGCAGCTGGATGAAATAGCTGGATTGGATTTGAATAAATATCAAATAGCCAGATTTAGGATGCGAAGGCATGGCCTCAAGTTGTGCTAGGGGAGGTTTAGATTAGATACCAGGATGAATTTCTTCACAGAAAGGGTGGGTTTGGTGTTGCAATGAGCTGCCCAGAGAAGTGGCAGTGAGTTAAGAGATGTGTGGATGTGGCACTCGGGGATGTGGTTTCATGATGGACTCAGTAGTGTTAGGTGATGGTTGGACGAGATGATCTGAAGGTTCTTTCCCAACCTAAAGGATTCAGTTCTATGATTCCAGGTGGAGGTATGATAAATAGAAAGGTTTATAGGTGTTGCACTCCTTGTTTGGGCCCCCAGCCAAGAAGGTGGCAGAGCGGTGCCTTCTCAGCAAGCCCATGCAGGTTGTGCTGTCATGACCCTGTCACCTGTATGGGCTCTGCTTTTGAGGCCCAGGGGAATGTGAGCAGCCAGCAACAGCTGAAGGAAGGAGGGGTAATGCTTTAAAAGCACTTGAGCATTAGTCTGGCCTGACCCTGTGCCTTCCTGGGAAAGCAGTGTTTAAAAGCATGCCACTTTTCTGCTCGGATGAGGGGACTGTCTTCGATCTTGCTTCACAGAGCACCCTCTGGCACATTTGCATTATGGGAGCAATGCAAAGCGCCAGACAGGCAGAGGAGAAGGTGCTTTTAATGCCTGTGGTAGACAAACCTCATGACCAGGACCTGCAGTTCAACCGGCTCTTTGGCAGGCCTGGGCTCATCCCTCTCATGTTTCCCCTGGGCTGCCAGAAATCCTTGTCCTCACAACCTTCTCCTTGCTGTGCATTTGTCCATGCTGCACGTGTGCAAGAGAAACACACACACCCATGTGTTTAGATGCTGTTTAATCCCTAAATGGAAAAATAACCACAGAAACCAGGTGGCAGTTTTCATGTTTTACACCACTTATCTGGGGTCAAGATGTAAAAGAATCCATATGTTCATGCTCATAGGTGTGCATGGACAAGTAAAACCTGTGTCTCGCTTAATTGCCCATTTCCACATCTTTAAATGCCTCTCTTGATTTCTCAGAGGGCTGTAACACATTCATACGTTGGGGTCCCTGCAGGGTCATGACCTAGTGGGTTTTATTTTTTTTATCCTGTTTAATTTTTAGTATTTTTTTTTAAGTTCTCCCAGCATTATGGTTCCAAAAGAAGGGTTAATTTTATTTAAGGCAGTTGAGATGCTGACAGAGCTCAACATAGGCAGCACGGAGCACAATCAGGTGACTCTTATAAAGAAGAAACTCCAATGGGTGAGTTCATTTTGGATAAGGAGCTGTTGGCCTGGATTCTTTAGCTGAATTTCATTCAAACTTCATAAATTTTCACATGGCTGGGAACCATGAGTTTCATTTCCAGAAACTTATATTTGGTTCCCTTTCTGCCCAAAGATGGGAGAGATGCTTTCTCGGGGGTCCAAGAGGCAGTAAAATATGAAGAGAGTATGTGTAAAATGACCAACCAGAAGGAGTGGCTGGCTGTGCTCCCTGCTGGGGGAAAACCAGAAGAATAGCTGCACCCGGCTGAAAGGGCACCGGGGAGGCAGAGGCTGGGAAGTGAAAGATTTTACTGAGGGTTGTGGAATGCACAGTGGTCCAGATATCCTCCTTGTAAGCCTCTCTCCAAGTCTGGGAGAAGTACAGTTGCACGAGTTTAAATATGATTCCATCAGATGAATCCAAATCTAAAATTCAGGTCCAAATATCCACTTTCCCCAAAGACCCAGATTTGGATCAAAACACAGAGAGCTTTGCGGCTCAGCCCCAAGCCATGCTTTGAAACGCTTGGGTACGGCAGACCTCAGCTCCTGCGCTAGAGCAGCACGTGGTGGCCGAGCATCCCTCTGAGCGCATCAAGGTGCTGTGTTGGTGGGATGGCTGGATGCCTGTGAGACACTCGCATGTGAGAGATTTGCATGCCTATCTGTTTGAAGGAAGCATATGACTGTGACGCATTTTGCAGGTACAATAAGGAAAAAAAAAACCACGAAAAAGCCACATTTGGGCAATCCCCCTTGTATCTGAAATGCAGAATTTTTGAAATGAGTCATGAATTCTCAAAAAAAAAATCCCCTTTGAAGCCCTTAATCAGGCTCAGGAAACCACACCGAGATACAGACTGGCAAAAGGCAGTACGTCTTCCAGCCTGTGACAAAACACAAACTCTTACTTCTTTCCATCCCCAGCCAAACATAACCACCACAAGGGTGTTCTTGTAGTTTCTTTAAATCCCGTGTGAAGGTTTCGATGCACAAAATAAAAGTGAGGAATTTTTAAAGGTCTTTTTTTTTTTTTTTCATGATTAATTTCATCGGAGTCCCAAATGGGAAATACAACGGAGAAAGAAGTACTTTTGCAGCAGAGGGAACTCAGCCCAGCCTGCTTTGGGTACTTGAGCAGAGGCACTGAATATCACGAGATGATTCATGTGCATAAGAGTTGTCGGATCAGACTCTACATTTGTAAAATATTTAACTGCACACCATCGCGATCTTGTCAGCAATGAAAAAGCAATAAAGATACTAAAGTGTGTCAGTGAGTGGCAGTAGTTTCTGTAGTGCTATAAACCTGTTGAACTTTTATGTGTCTCTCATGGACTCAGAAATCAGCAGATCTGCAAAGTTCCACCATCCCCATAGCACACGTTCAAGCACACTACGATGTCTGTTGTGCCAGATAGCGCTCAAATCATGCCATGTGGAGCATACGCTGTGCTTTGGGTGGGGAAGGGCAGCCTCAGGTCTGCTACTCAGTAGATGTCGCCTTGCCGAAAAAGTGAAGGTTTTATTGCTTTACTTTGATTGATCAGTAAGAAGCACAAGTGATCCTGATGCTAAAAGCACAGCCAGGCAATGCACTTCAGTGTGACCATGAAGTAGCCCACGTGACAAAGAAAGAACACATTGTCTATGCAGTGTTTTACCCTGGCATAGCCCACCTGCAGCAGTTAGCAGCAGGTTAAAAGCAGAGCATTTCAGCTCAGGAAGTCATGAGTTTTGCCCCTTTTTGTGCTGCCAATCAAAGGTGAAAGCAAAAGTCATGCTGAAAACCATAAGGGCATCCTCATCCCACGTGTACCAGGGAAGGAACCGTGATTCCCAGGGGGCTGCAGGAGGGTAGGTGCAGCACTTCCCAGGGTTGCATCTGATGTGGGTACTTTCATGCATAGTGTTCATGCTGTCAGAGGAAACTGACTCACTGATGAATGGCTCCATGGGGAAGGTCAGGCAACCCACAGCAGAAAGCAGAAGCTGTGGTAGGAAATAGCCAGCGCATCGTAGAGAAGATGTTGGTGATGGGCAAGGAGGGTGGCCAGGAGCATGTCTGCAGCTGGCTCTGTGTGGGTGGGTGGGCATGGCAAGTTGTGATCTTACTCTAGGTCTGTAAATAGAGACCAAAATATTGATAGGCACAGGTAGGTAAACAGCACTTCCTGCATTTAAATAGTTGTATTGCACAGAAGTCAAGGTAGCAATCATAGGTCATGACAGATTTGTGTTTGCACAGCAGGTTTGTCTTGCTCTGCTCTTCTGTGTAAGCCCTGCCCAGGCTCTGTGCCATTGGTCAGAGGCAAAACGTGGCTTTCTATACATGTTTGCACAAACATGTTGCGCTTCAAGCTCTTGGGTCTTTGTTCAGTGCACCATGCTGGCCTTTAATTGCTTTCTTTCTTTCTTTCTTTCTTTCTTTCTTTCTTTCTTTCTTTCTTTCTTTCTTTCTTTCTTTCTTTCTTTCTT
>JANHGO010005432.1:0-23083 GCA_024606505.1 Aquila spilogaster
TTTGTCACCAAACAAATGTGATGTCTTTGAAAGAAAGATTAACAGTTTGATGAAAGGATGCAATGGACAGCTTTGTTATAGCCATCTTCCCCTAGAGCTTTCGGTCACTGTCACTTTCTTACCCAAGGGAGAATATCTGTCTGACTTTCAGAGGAGATTATGGCCACCTTGTAAGATTTTGCCTCTCCTGATAACAAAGCACTGGCCACTTTGAGAAGGTGATAATGATGAACAGGGGCTGGATTAGGAGCAAAGAACCTCACATTGATCTCTGAATTCTGGGAGAACACAAAGCAGTCAATGCTGGGATTCAGAATCCACTGAATGCTTAGAGCACATCCAATTCACTGTCCTGCAGGAGAGGCAAAGCTACAAACCCTGTCAGTCCCCAAGTTGTTCTTCTTACCTCATCATCAAGTTAGCATGTCTAGTTAAAAGGATTCTGGATGAAGAACAGATGGTACAGATAATGAACAGTGGATGTTTTCATACAAGGCTAGATATGAATTCTGGCCCAAATTACCTGAAGAGTTTACCACTTTCTGAGAAGACTGTCCACAGCGCAGGACAGATGTGTTAATATTGGAGCTAATTCTGAACACTAAAGATGGCCAAGCATCTTTTAGTACCTATAGTAGCTTAGAAACACATGCATGCTACAATTGCTGTACAAATATACCTAAAGATCAACTGTCCCTCATCCTTTTCCATCAACACACAGCTACACACCTCTTCAGCATGCAGAATTTTAATCCATGTGATATTTGTTTATAGCAAAGCTAGACAATGTCTGTTGACTCTCGTCCTGCAAAAGTTCTTGCAGCCAAAGGAACAGCAAACAGCAGAGGAAAGCCATATGCAAGGCTGGCACCAATGCCAGCCAGTGCAGAGGCAGGAATTGCCATTCCTTATGTGGAGCCCCTTCAGAAATAGATCACTCCTAGCAAAAGCTGACCTGCTTAGGGCTCATTCTGACATCCAGTGACAGATGGACCACCCTAGGATTTCCCCTTCATGTAATTTTTCATCATTCTCTAGAAAAAAAATGTTTTAGTTCAAGGCTGACTGATGCAGTGATCAAAACACAGATACTGGTTCAGAGGCTTTAGCAGCCTTTCCCCATCAGTTCAGCAAGGAGTTCGTCTCTTTTTCACATCCAGTGAATCAAGAACTGAAATAGAAACAGGGTGGGCAATGTTTTCTTTTATTGACGAGGAACAGACTTCAAATACAATCCCTGGAAAGTTGCTATGAAGACCGCGCGTCTGTCCTCATTATTTCACCACAGCAGTCAGGAGTGTGAAAGACTTCACCACAGCACAGTTGATGGTCAGCCCTGATCCAGTATAAACCCACTCAAGGCCTCTGACTAAACAAGACCCCTGAGGTGATATAGATGTAGGACCCAAAAGTAGTGAATGCACCGCTTTATTACCAGTAGACACAAATCCAAAGGAAAACGGACTCCTTTCCAGAAATCAAGGCAGATCGTTGACAGCCAATCTAAAGATATAATAGTAGCTGGCTCTGGAGTCCTCTTGCTGTGCTGCCACATGAGAGGTTTCAGATTGATACTGAACTCCTGAGCTGGCAGCACCCCACCTGTAGGAGGGACAGCGTCTTGTGTTGCTCTCAGGTAACTTTCTTGGGTTACTGTGGGAGTGGCTTTAGTAGCCTCTGAAGGCCTCTCAGACCACACATTACTAGCAAAAATGATCAATGTCTCTACTTCTGGATGAGGCAAGAAACATGCTTATGTGTTTATGCACATCCATTGCACACCTCTGGTCACTGACAATACTCAGAATGCTTTTTTTCTGGAATGGTCCAGCAATCATTCCAAAAATTGTCTAAACGTGGAAGGGACAGGGTCTCTCCTCCATACATACAGTTCAGGATGCTGATACACCACACATAATCTGGGAGCTCAGGCTTCACCCTCTCCTTATTCTGATCCTCTTCGTGCTTTTCTTTCTCATTTTACTTTCCCGTGGTTTCCTTTCCGGCTCAACACTGACAATACTAGCACCATAGTGCACCCTGCTGGATGGTAGCAGCTACAACTACCGTAGAATTATTTCTAGGAATGGCTGACTTCAGCTTTAACAGAGAAATCCAGGTACCAGACAAAAAAAAAAAAAAACCACCCATGATTTAACTAATGACTCACTAAGCCAGCTATTCACTTCCACTCCTACATCTGAAAATTACCAGCAGTTCTGATACACACTCATCTATTATACTCTGTCTGTACCACTGTGTTACAAAGCTTGTTTGTCAGTATCATTTGTATAAATGTCAGGTAACTCCAAGCAATACCATTGCCCAGTTTCACAGATTCACTGAGCCTAAGGATCATGTCTCCTGAACAGGAACGAGGATAGCTGGGAGCCACACTTAGTATTTTGTTTTACATTTGGGCTACCTCTTTTTTTTCCTTGCTAACGTTCAGCACCGTCCTCTCATTCATTATGGGTCTTTTAGTTTGGACTTCAGTGAGACAGTTTGAAAAGCCTTGTCCCCGTGTGGCTCTTGGCAAGCTAAGAGTAAAGTGCTCTCGCTCTCCGCTTTCACAGAGCTGGGGAGGTGCTGCTTATTGTTAAGCAATGAAAGGGGAGGGCTCAGGTCACATCTGTGAAATGTTAGCGGAGAAGGGAGGCTGGGTGAAAGTAGGTGGCCAGCACAGCACAGCACTTTGCTGGATTTTGCAAGGCCACTGGGGAGATAGGCAGCCATTTGTCTTAGAGCCCTGATAACAGGCTGACTTGCTCTCTGCTGGCTAGCTGCGGTTGTAAATACCTCTGCAGACACAGACTCTTCCAATGGCTGGAGTTGGAGGCTGATAGGGGATTAATCGCCTGAGAGGGACGGTCCAAAAGGGAGTTAATTAGCTCTGTTAATGCATGGAGATAAAGCAGGTTCATGTCTCCTGGACCTCTTTTGCCCAGCATCTGGGCTTTTTGGGACAGCCAAAATGAAGCTACCAAAATGGCCCTTGAGAGTGGCCAAAGGAAACTCTCCCTCACTTAAAAACACAACCTCTCCATCTTCAAGGGCCCATTATGCCCTATCAGTTTTGCTAAACCGATAACGAGTGTGCTAATGAAGCTCGGAGGACAGAAGGTTAGTGTTCTAACCCAGGCTACTGTTAAGGAAGTTTACAGAAAGGCTAGTGCCCAAAGTATTCAGTCAAGGAAACGGTCACAAATCACTTTGTCTGTAATGCTCTATAGGGAACACCAAAAACAGCACACTTTTAGGTGAAGAAATTAAATATTTTTTCTAGGCAATTCTCCCCCTCCTCTAGCTGCATCTCAAAACAGAAAGTGGATATGGCTCATTATGATTCACCCTGCCACTATATACTGTTTAGAACAATGATATAAAATCTCTTCCTGCATTAGATTCAGCAACTGCATCTGCGGAAGTCTCAGCTCCTCAGTTCACCCTCCATGATGGACAGTGATAAATTGGGAATCTCCTCAATATTCTTTTAAGAGTACATAGTTCAGGAAGCAAAGCCAGATGTATCAAGAGTCCTATGCTTAGGGCCTTTGTCTCAAGAACCTATTGTCACCTTTGTGTCACTGACACTGGCAATAAAGAAGCCAAACATGGTTCTCCATAGCTGTCATCACGTTTACAGCTAGGCATACCAGGAAATCATCTGTTTTGGACACTTACATACCACTGGACATCAAATTGAACTCAGTTATTCATGTCTGGGGATAGTAACTTTTATTTCCATTTGGCTAGGACACATCTCCAGAAAGATATCCAGCATGACGTTAAGATACCAAGAGACACACTCAACTGCTGTCCTTGCTATCAGGTAATCATTTCACTGATTAGATTTCCTTTCCTTTTTTTTTTTTTTTTTCTGGCTATAATTTCCAGCTGCTGGTTCCTGTAATGGTTATCTCTGCTGTACTAAATAGAATTCAGTACCCAATACTTAAAATCCATGGAGTATTTATGCAGTGTAATACAGTCATTCTCGTGTTCTCTTCTGTAAGATAAACAGATTGAATTGTTTATGTTGCTCACCAGCCCTTGAATCATTTTGTGGCTCTTTTCTGCAACCTCTCCAGTTTTGCAACGTGCAGTAATACAGTCCCGATCCCACCAGTAATCTAGCAAAAGTAAAGTCACCTCCCAGTTCCTATTTGCTACACCCTTGTTTATACATCTGCAGATCATATTAGTCTTTTAGGTCTCAGCATTGGACTGGGAGCTCATGTTTACCAGGTTGTGCCTGGATTTCTTCTCAGAGCCGCAGCTTCTCGGATACAATTCTCTAAGTCTGGCTTGCACTTCCTGTTCCATATGATTTTGTAGTCAGCTACACCGAAAGGTACTTTATTTTAGTGAGCCAGGTTTACCAGGTCACTGTAACTGTCCCACCTTTGTCATTATTCATCTCTCCACCAGTGCCGCATTTCTAGCTCATACACTGATGAATATCAGTACTGACACTGGTCCCAGTTGAAGCCCCTTCTGTTCTCCGCCAGGCACACACCCATTCAGTGATTTCTGAATCACAACTACAAATCAAAATCAGTTTAGAGAGTATGTATGCAGTGCTGGAATTAATTAAAGGTTAGCATCATAATTATGCCAGAAGCCTGCTGAGATAATGCGTTCAGGAGTAATTCATTTGGCTCTGCCATTTTCCTTTTTTGGCCCACAGTAAAGGTTACCTAATTATTTTCTCCCTTAGCACATGGTCAGAAAACTGTCTGAAATTGTATTTTATTGTCTTCATTTGATGCAAGTCCATATTTCTGTTTCAATCTAAATACAAACAACAACAACAAAAAACAAATTGTTGAGCATTTCTGCTCTTTCACATTCTTGCCAGCCATTTTACCATCACCATGTCATGACAGATACCAGTACCATTACTGTGCTTTCTTTCCTCTCAATATGCTTGAAAAATTCCTTCTTACAGTTTTCAAACTAGACAGCCATGGATTACTCCAGGTTATTCTGATTTCCTTTGTCATATTCTACTCATTATAAATTCCAATTATATAAATCATTAATTGTTCCCAATTTTCTGCCTTTCCTTTTATACTGATTTTTAATTCTAATTCTTGTTTGTACATCACCAGTGTACCAATGAACTTGGTAGGCCTTCACCCAAAAGTTGCTGTTTCTTGACTGGAAGTCATGACTTTCTAATAAACTCTTCTCATAGAAACCCTATTTCCACTCATATGTTTTTGTATCTACGTTTTTTCTCCCTTTTCTCTCATCTGACATAGTTTCCTTCTGCATCCGTGTTTAACAGTGTCCTGCTGGTGTTCCTTATCTCCATTTCAAAGCGTTCTGAGTCAGTAATCTGTAACAAACCTTGGAAGTCAACTTTTTTTTTTTTTGAAGAGTAGTTTGAAAGTGCCCACGAACTGAATTCTCTGTCCCCTATTTTACTTCCTCCCGAGCTTTCCATCCTACACTAGTACCTTAGGCTTTATCCCATCCTTTTCCTTCATCCATACAGAACGTAGTACTGCCTGAGCTAGTACTATAATCACAGTAAAATCATCCTTCCTCTTTCACTTTCCCCACCATACCAGTGCGTGACAAATGACTGTTGTTTCATAGCTACACAACATTAGGTCAAGTGAAACCGCTGTAGGCATGCTAGGAATTATTGTTGTTAGCTTTGCTGTTATATTACCTCCAAGCATATGTAAAACTGCCACAACTCTAGTTCCTGAAGTGCTATTGCCCAGGGTGCTGAACCCCCTGAAAAAGAAAAGACCGTGCTGGCAATCTGCCAGCAGCTCAAAGGCTACATCTAATTGTGCATAAATTTAAGCAGATTGTCTGCTTAGACAAGAGCAAACAAGCTTATCTTTAATGCAGACATATGGCCAGCAAAACCTACAGATCCCAGCATGCAACATTTTGGCCAGCTGGCCATTTGGATCAGAATGAAGCACTGCATGATCTGATACTGTGGTGACAGAAGATCAGTATCACAACCCCTCCATGTTCAAAAATCCTGAGTCAGGCCACTCAGATTCATGATTTTGCTCAGAGAACTGGAAATCTTAAAAGGGGTAAGCAGACTGAATTTGCTTTTGAGACAGTAGTGTTCACATTCTCCCATTTTTCTTTCCATTTATTTATTTATTTATTTTTAAAAATAAAAACTAAGTCACACAGTCACTTGCCTCAGGGAGCTGAGATACCACGAAGAAACAGACTCACAGTATGATCAGGGGAGGACCAGCAACATATTCTGAACTCTTAAAGCACACAGATAACCACATAGATACACAGACAGACAGAATCTGGAACCTGCAATCACCAGAGATATTACTGGTAAAGATAAGGGTGGCAGACGGTTTTGTTATAAAACTCCAGTTGTTGCAGTCTTGCACTAAATTCTTTGCTTTTATCATTGCATCCTTTATTCAACCCGGGTTTAACTTCCTTTCTTCCCACCTCTCAGCTGTCATATAAAATCTTCTCTCTGCCTCCAACTTTCCATTCTGTAAGACACCTCTGCTCTCCAATAATGACATGCCATACATTTTATGACAGTTACCTCCTTGACATCTGTCACAGATACTCAGTCTCCAGTTAATAAAGAAAACTATTCCAACAGAGTTGTTACTTTTAGACGTGAAAAAATCAGCCTTTCATCCTTCAGTCCTGTTCTTTAGGTGTTTTAAGAGGCTACTGGAATTCTAGCCAATAAATGTTGGGAACACCACCAAGATGTCACTCATCCACTGGTCCACTTTTTAAATATATATGCTGAGGGCAAAAGCAGTTCTGGCTTCAGATCACAATCTATTCTGGATGCAATATATTTGGGAACTCCTGCTTTGATTCTGATAACAACTGTTCAAGAACGGACCCAGCCAGAAAAGGCAGGAAGACCTTCAGGTCAAAATGTGGGGATTTGCCAGAGCTACGAACAACATGTCAAGAAACAGAAAAAGCATTGTCTGCTCTAGGTCAGGACTAACATGCACTGGCAGAGTTGAAAGAAAGTGATCCAACAACCAGAGTTCAAAAGGCTTGCAACCAAGAATGAGAGACCTTGGCAGAGCTGTGCTGATAAAAATCAGTGCAAAGCCTGTTTCTGTCCCCTTTTTTTTCCATTATATTTTTACAAGCAACCAGTACTTCAGGCAACCTGAATGCTTGTTAAAGAGGTGGCTTGATCTTTCATTAATGTCAGAGCTCCTATCCGTGTATGACAGAGTGCAATTAGAGAAGCTATATGCTTTGCTGATCCTTTAATCTGTTCTTGTCTTATTTCCTTAGTCTGACAAGCTCATCCCATCAATTAGATTATGAATCTTCTACTCTTCCATTAAGAAGCACTCAGCTACATTTGAGCTCAGGTAGTCTTCCACAGGTAACTTTTTTTGAGGAGACTGAGAACTCCATTAACAGCAACAGCCTCCCAGGAAGAGGGCAAAGGTTCATGCTTATACAAACCTCAGGTTGCCACAAGAAGACAAACATGATAGCGACATGGCTGAGCCTTACTTTCTATCTGCCACTGGGAAAATAAAGCTGTAAGTCAAATCTGATTTGAAGACTTCCACGAAACCACCATCTTCAGGTCTTCATGACCTGCCAGTTGCCTTGTCCTTCAAGCTAGATGGGAAACTGCAGTATGATATCTCTGATCTTTAGAAGTTGCCATTCTCTATCACAGCTGAAGCCTAAAACCAATTATTTGATGCAAATTAGCCTTCAGGATCTTAACCCTTGGTGCCCGCCATTTTCCAGTGGAAACATAGAAAGCACTACAGATTCAGCTACTGCTGCAGGGGCCTTGTGCCTGCAAATCTCACAAAAGTAAGGAGTATCCCTATCACAAATCCTAGGAAAAAAAAAGAGGGGAAAATGTAAATAGTAACAACGCCTGATCCACCATATGAAACTGCAGCTAAGACTTTCTTACTAAGTATCTAGGAGCTAACTCCACTTGCAATATTCTGAGTCTAAAGGGGCAACTCTGTGAGCCAGTAAATGTAAAACATACAGTATCTCAGGACTGCACCTCTGAAAAATGACACTGCAGCAAGGACACTAACAGTAAGTTCGACAGTTCTGGTTTCAACACTGTTTATGCTCTGAACAGTCAAAAAATGTTCAGAATTCAGGCTGGAGCTCACTAGTTTCATTCTCCATTCTTCTTTTGGAGAAGGAAAGATTGGGCAAATATATATATATATATTATATGATATATAAATTCCAGTCCTTACAGCCAATTCCATCTGGCACAGGACAGTTACTATCCTATCCTGCTGCTCCAGGATAGAAATAAAGTAGCAGACAATGTCTGATAGTTATTCAAAATTTTTTTCTAGACAGAGGATGTAGAAATGCTTGTCCCAATCCAAAAAGGCACCAAATCAGCAAAAAGCAGTTAGAAACAAATAACGAGTCATTCCCAGTTTACAGACATAAAGCAGTTCCGTAGATTTACATGTACTTAAAAATGTAGTACAGTGGCAAGGAATGTAGCTGCAGACCACATGGTATATATGAAGACTTACTCTCACTCAGAATGAGAAACTAGGTCCTATTCAGAGCTCCAGAAGCGAAACAGTAACAGAAATCCAAACTGGTAACATTTCTTCAGAGAAATATCCCACCAGAGGAATCTCTGAATGAGGTTTTCAGCATATTTGTATTTAACATCTGTCCAGAAGAAGAGTAGAGATGTGAACATTCCAGTATGCACATCTTCCTTTCTCCTTCTAAACTCTGTAATTCTGCTAGAGGACAGATTATTCCCTAGTACAGCATTTCTAACAGTTTATCAAAATAAACTTTCAATGCAGTCTCTCAAGGATATCAACTGAGTGTTAATGAAAGCCCATTTAAGTAAGGAAGAGCAATACTGGGTGGGACAGGAGGTGTGAAATACTTCATACCACGTGAATTCCCTGTCAGTGGTGGAGTTATCTCCACCCATAGGGACACTTCTGTCACAGGCTTTACTGAAGTCAGGAGGTAAGACAGTGCTAAGGCCAAGAGCGGGGAAGTGCTGGTCAGAAGACCTTTAGTGAGGATGTGACAGCCCTGGTACACTTACTTTAAGTGTTTATAATTGCTTGAAAAAAGAACTAAATACAATATTTAGGAAGTATAATGTTCCTTTACAGATTACAGGAGCTTCCTCTAAGCATACCAACTGTACTGTAACCCACAGTTCATCTCCGCAGTGTTTCTCAGACTATGCAGACCACGTTCCCTTTCATTGTATCTCCTGATTTTGCTGTCTTTACCTTGTGGGACATCATGCTCCAGAGAGTCCAGAAAGTCAGTGGATGGGTCCAGGTCAGCTTTTTCCAGCAGGGTTTTATTCTTCAAATTAACAGGCTCAGTAAAATGGAAATAGGAACTTAATTTTTTTGCCTCCGTCAAAGAAAGACCTGCAAACAGCCATTCCTCACCATTAATACAGTGTGCTGGGCTGAAGTACATTGCATCACAGACTGTCATGTTGTTTCTCTAATGCCTGCAGCATAGGACAGAGTCACAGCCTTTTTTCAGTTGACTCCCTAGTGCATTGTAAACCATGCTAATTGTGATCACAGATAAGCAATGGGCTCTGAGTCAAGACCAACTCTTAGTGCCCATTTGGTTACATCCTATTGTATAGATGGAAAATTCACTGCAAGTATAATTGCTGAGCACTCACATAAACTGTACACAGACAAATGAAAGTACAGGTTTATTGACTCAGATCCTACTCCCACCTTCCAGGTGAACTGCACACCTAAACATTAATGATTTTATTCACAGCTCTATGGGATGAATCACAATTGCAGGGGTGGCATTGGACTGTCTCCTCCCTGTTCATCTTACCCAAGGAAAAAAATAAAGCTGAAATCAAAACATCAGCTAGAGAGAGAAATTCATCTTTTTCTACAGCCTTTATGATCAAAGTACAGTTGATCCTGATACAGACAATGAGAATTTACCTTCAAAGTTTCTGTTTTCCTGCACAGACCCAAGAGGAGTCTTCATAAATGCACGTCGGGGGATGATACCAACTGCTCTGTCTATCTGTTCTATTGTAGCTACAAGGCGGTTCTCCTCCTTGATTGTGAGCTTTAAAAAAAAAAAAAAAGAGGCAAATTTTAAAGGCAGGACTTTCCTTGATGATGTTTCTGAAAATAAACTCGATGTGACAATAGAAACCAAAACAGATTCATCTTGGAGCCCAACGGCACCATGAGGATGATCGCAAATCAGACATTCTTTTCATAAGATATGACAAGATATCTTGCTACCTAGGAACAGTCTAGACTCACCAGAAAATTGACTGTTCCTCCCTTCATTCATCCATTCTTCCCTCTCAAATAAGCTACTTAAGTAGCTTATTTATTATACTTAGAATGAATGGGTACCTGCGGTTCCTGTTTAACACTTCAGGAGCTGTACCAATTGTACATAATAAAGCACAAAGGAGAAATCATATTTCTGAGCCACATCTAATGGAATAATTGAAGAAAGAGTTCAGTCAAGAATCTGCTACACGACGACAGAAAACAGGAAATTGTGTATGTTCCGCCTAACGTGAACAGGGAGATTCTTGAAGGCAGGTATCTTGGAGGGAGCATTCTGAGAACTAAACAACGCGCCACAGAAACAGCCTCTCTAAACAGATGTGAAATAGGAGCTGTGGAGTCCCATAGATCCTCATTTCCTTAACTTTTAGGGTAGCAGTCAGTGGTGTCCAGATGAAAGCGCACTGGATCTAAGGAAAGAGCTTCCCCTCAGTGGGAGATTTTGTCAGCTGGGACACAAATGCCAATTACCAAACAAGTGGAATCAGGCTGTTTTTGTGACCCACCAGCTGTTGATTACAAATGAGGAGAAGTCTGTTTGGTGCAAGGGGTACAACTGCAGCAAAGAGAGCTGGGAAGTGTTTTGCTGTATTTACCTCCTTACCATCATCCAGAAATCTTTCGTCATCTTCTGCGTTTACCTCGGCATACTCGTACTCAAAAGAAGGATCTCCCTGGAAGTGGCCCTTGAGCAGCTCGGCCTGTGCCACCATCTCCTCGGTCGCCGGTGGCAGGAGGCTCCATTCTGCGCAGTTCAAGCTGTCAGCCACAAGAGCGACGTGGCCCCGAACCCCGTGAGTTACGGGGCACAGTCCTTGGGACACGGCCAGACTCTCCAGCCCCAACCCCCTTATTCCTAGCCCTTCGCCCCCCACGCCGCCATCCCGCCTCCCGGGGCCGTGCAGGCCTCCCCGTTCCCCACGCCCCCCTCCGAGCACCTGTAGAGGCAGCTGCGAGGCGCAGCGAGGTCGGGGCCCAGCCCCTGCGCGATGTAATAGGTGTCGCGCACGCCCTGGATGCAGCCCCAGAACCAGACCCTCTCGAAGCGGTAGTCGCGCTGCAGGAGCAGCAGCGAGGCCCCTAGCGCAGCCCGCTTCTCCAGGCTCAGCCCCGTGTCCCCGCTGGCCGCCAGCTGCAGCGCGGTGGGCAACGCGGCCGCCTCCATGGCCAACGCGTCGCCGTTGCCGGGCAACCGTCGTTTGGGCGGGACTTCCGCTGGCGGTAAACGTCAATCAAAGACGGCGCCTGGACAACGGCGGGGCCCGCCTCCCCGCTGCCATGGAAACGGCGTGCGGGCGCGTGTGGAAAATGGCGGCGGGCACTGGGGAGGTTTCAGGAACAGGCCGCGACCAGAGAGAAAGTGGGAGCCTGGGGGCCTGGCCTTGACAGGCAGGCAGGCGGCCAGACGTGGCTGTGGTTCCAGTCCCGGCAGTGCCAGTTCCGTGTAGCCATAACCCTGTCCCTAGACCTGGGGATCCTGACAAGCGGTGCATTAAGAATGTAGTCGGGTGGGCAGGATTTCTTTGGTGTATGTTGTTCCTCCATTTTGAGAGGCCAAAACACAAAGGTACGTTCAAAAAACTGGAGGACATTTCAGTTGTATTGTACCTTAGCTGGAATACCACCAAGGGCTCTGTTTTCCTCGTGTGTCAGTAGCAAAAAATACATCTGTGTCTCACTACATGGTATCATTTTTACTGACCTTACTGAGCTCATGTACATCTGTAAGTCAATGGCTTATTTTCTCATTCATAAATGACAGCATTCGTATCGCTGTGTGGGGGCCTATTTTGCTGAATCACACCCAGACAGACATTCAAGAAATAGCTCCTGCCATGCAGATCGTGCAGACCAGCTTAATACAAACTGCAGTAAATAAATAATGAGGTCATGCAGCTGCTTAGACAAATAAAATTTGTGTTTGATGTCTTAAGGAAGTTTAAAATTTTATATCTGCATTGTGTAAATATGTGTATACGCACAAATATTTAAATCCATTGTCACATCATAAATTCTTGGATTTGTTTTTCATGCATTTCCTGCTCACATCTAAGGAAAGCACAGCTCTTGGGACTGCTTTCTGGAACAGTTGTCACCTGCTTGTCTGTCAAGTGCAATGTTTAATGATCTACCAGCATGCAATCCAACCCATTTGTTTTACTTAGGTCTCAGAAAAAGCGACTTGCATTCCTGAAGGTTAACCACCTCTCTTTAACGTGAATCATGCAGAGTATGCAGGAGTGACCACAAACTTTTTGTCCGTGCTGTCACCTATCACCATGCCTTAGCCTGATTTTCCCTATGGGAACAAATGTTTTCAAGCTTTGTAAGCTCATTTAATCACCAGTGTCTCTAGAACCATTTGTTACACTAATATTTTTTTATATGGCTGGCTGGCTGGCCAATAACCTCTAGAACTGCAAGCCAAACTCATTTCATACAAGTCAGAGAGGCAAACTGAGACCATATTGAATTTCTGCCACTGTCAACCACAACTGGATTCAAACCAGATGCTAGTAGCTGAGGGGCTCTTTAGCTTGTTATGGATCTTCTAAGCCACCCAGTCTCCAGTCTTTGCCTATCCTGATTGAAAATTATCAGAAAGGAAATCTGTAGCTTAAGGAAATTCTTCCTGGTTCAGTAAAGTCTGGCTGGTAACTGTATTCTGCCTTGCTTTGTCTTGACCCCAATTACTAAACACTGATAAGCATCGGGAAGTAAGTGGTTGTATTATTTAACAAATGAAAGGTCAAAAGCGCTGCTATTCAGCAAGGTCAGAGGTTACCATCACTGTTATTAAACAGTTTGAAAGCAGTTCTCCCATCAGTTGCCATCCCAGGTTCAAACAAGCAGCTCAGCAGTTGGGCAGCCAGGAGGGAAGAAAATAGGCATCAGGCATCATTCAGCTGGGCTCAGGTCAGGCAGCTTTCCACTGATAACCTCCTTCACTGAGGGAAGGTGCCATGCTCCAGTGGTGCACAGCAGTCTCCCATCAGAGCACTGAGCTGTCCTGCCTTGACCAGACCAGGCATCTGTGTACCCATGTGCCAAACTGCTTCAGCTCCTCCCTGCTCTACTCCACAGCGCAGCTGTTCTGTTATAGCTGGCATCCTTTTGGATGAGAAATCAAACTTGGGTTCCCTTGTACTCATCTTGGGCTTCAATACGAAGCTCATACAGCTCTCTGCAGTACAAATATCTTGAAATATATGTAAGTTACTGCTGAGCGTATAGTGGCTCCTGTATGCCTTGCACAGTGTTAAACAAAATTGAAAATACCTTTAGTGATGTAGTAGGAAGCGAGTTTGTTTTCCTTCATTTCTACAGTATGCCTCATCTCAAAGGAAAGACATGCAGTTATTTATCCATGTCACCATTTCTGCTGGCACAGATTATGAAAACTGTCCTAGAAATATTCTTGAAAGACTGCTGTCCTGGGCATCCCCTAGGCCATCACTCCTCTGAAGTTCTATCCATTGTCTGGATTACTTCTTCAAGCAGCAGAAACAGTCTGAAATTGATTCTGATGGAGCTGGAAATATGCAGGGAGATTATTCCTCCCAGCTGTGTTGAATATAAAATCTGATTTTCCTCCCATTTACCTCAAAAGTTTAGGCTGTCTCTGGCTTCAGAAACTCTGTGGCTTTGAGTTGTTCCTTTGCATGTACATCACCACTGTATAAGGCAAATAGATTAGGAAAAGACAGCAAACAAGAAAACAAAGTATGGAGTCTTTCTCATGAAGGAAGACGTAACAGATGACTGACTGAAGGAAAAGAAGATCGTGGATGACAAATGGACAAGCTTCAAGAGCTGCAAAGTGAAACCTTGAGCTATGCTGAGCATAAAATACAGCACTGGAGATAGGGAACAGTTTAACAGCAATAGAAGGCACCAGGGGTGTGCCTACTCTTTTCTAACACTGGCCCTTCCCCTTGTTTTATAGATTGTACTAAATATGGCAAAACTCTGGGAATACTCTGAGTGCAAACTGTCCAAAGAAAATGCATGTAGGTCTTTTGGCTTGTCAAAGACTAATGCCATTTTCTCCATTAGTGAGCTCCCTGGAGCTCTCTGCACAGTCACTGGGAGCCTTGGAGAGGAAGGGGTGAAGGCTGCAGGTCAACCACATCTGGAATCACTGCAGAAGCATCCTCAGTAAAAGTTAGCAATAAATTGGGCTACTAGGTAAGGTTGGAAACAGCTGCACTGAGATAAAGAGGAAATCTGTGGGATGACTGTGACAAGCTTTCCCTAGAGATCCTCTTTGGCATAACCCCAGACAGGCAATACACCCAAAAAAAAATGGTTATCCTGCTATAGTCAGGTTGAGATGGAAATGAGAGACAACAGCTTTGTTGTATTCGCAACATGAAGTTTTCTGTGTCTGTCGGGTTCATTTCATCACTTCCCTATTAAGCATCTATCTTCTTGACAGCTTCTGGCACATGGTACAGGTAAAGCATTTGCTGGGTAAAAGCACCAATTTGCTGATTACCTCATCTTGTCTGGGCATTACGTGAGTAGGTATGATTCTTCCAGCTGACATTAACTGAACACACACAGCTTTTATTTTATTTTCCAGGTACCCGATGAGGTGAGGTGCAACTCTTTTACCTTGTCCCACCATGCTGTCAGTCAAACTGCCTACAGTCTGAGAAGGAAGATGCTGCTGAGGAACCTTGGATAGAGAAAAACATCACAGTGAGAAACTGGTATGGAACTGTAGGTCCTGATTGTGGCTGGGCTTCAGGAGAATTTAATGCATTTTTGAAATATCCACATTTCAAGCTACCCCTCATCCTACTATCCTGGCATAAGGCGTTACAACATTCACAAGAGCTAACACAGGATATTTTTTTTTTAGATATCCTAAGCAAAGATAGACCTTGTATGAACAATTACCAAATAGCGTTGGTGGTTCTTGGATTGCAGTTTGCTGCCCTGGTCTTTACAAGTTCAGTTTTTAGGACGGATGCTCATCTCTTCACCCCAAGCTGCAATTGCTACAGTGAAATTGTGGAAGTGTGCCTGATAGTGACAGGGACCTGAATGATTCAGGCTTTTCAGAGTCATGACCAAGACCATATATTCCAGAGAGAAGGGAATCAGCAGCCATCTGCAAGCACAGTCTTGATGTAACCAAGTTTAATCAACTTGTCTTTGGAAAAAAGGCCAACAAGTCTGCAGCTTGCAGGTGGCTCCAGTCAGAACCTCTCTAATAGTTTAGCACAGAGACAACAAAGACCTGGGTGATTGTGAAGAAAGCAAATAAACATTTGGCAAGCTGAGAATGAGATGAACACCTCTGGCCTGCTGTCTGGGACGTTGGATCAGAGTAAGAAATTGAATCTGGCTGGACTCTGGGATCAGAACAATTTACTAGGCAGATTTCATTAGCTGAAGATAAAAGTTTTCAGAAAACATGCTTCTAGTAAGCTTTGCTTTTATCTAGGCAGTGCTTTTTCCAGTTGGAGATGTATGTATTTCTCCCCTTGTCAGATAATAAGAAGCCAGTGACCTTTCTTCTTGTTACTATCGGCAGTCCTATTTCCAATGTTTTTTTTTTCCCTCAGGAAAGTCCTTTCCCATCTGAAATTTCTACTCAGTCTCAGGCACCTGCTTAGAACTATTAAGCTTTAAAAATGCACAGGAGCTAGAGATCAGCTCAGATGGGGTGGGTGGCTTCAGATGGTTGTCTGCACCTTGAATCTGAACTTCCCTCCTGGAGAGGTGTTAGCATTCTTGTCTCTGGGGCGCTGACTTTTGTCAGCGTAGCTCAGTCATCCCCGCAGTAAGTCGTCTGCACTTGTGTGGATTCGCTCTTGCCACCTGCTGCTGAGTAACTCTGAACAACCCAGCTGCATTGTGCTGACACTTTTGTGTGGTTTCTTTTCCCAGGAATAGAGTCAAGCCAGGTAAATTATCTCTGAAAGGGGAAGGGAAAGAGGGTTCCTGCTCAGCATCTGCTGCAGGGTCTGATCTCCTGCTGTCTTCCCCTCCATGTGCAATGTGTAGGCCTCCATCCAATTGAGCCTTGCAGTTGTACTAACAAAGGGGGGTTTTCCTCCTTTTTACTGGAGTACTGAAAAAAATGTTCTTTTTGTTCACGAGAAAATGTTACTCCTCTGAAATTTCCAACTGTTCTTTCTTGCCTGTGTTCACTTCTGGGCAGAGACAGAAGAAATTTGAGATGACTCAGGAGAGAGAACAGCAGAGACTTCTGCCTAAACTGTTTGAACAACTAAAACCCTTTCCAAATACTAGCACCTGGGAATCCTTTATAGACTTGAATAGCGTTTTAGGTAGACTAAATATCTCCTTTCAGAAACAAAAAAATGATTGTTATTATTTATTTATCTGTCTTCGTTCTTACATGCAGTTAGAAAGTAACCCTTTCCTGTGTTATGTTCCTGCTCCCATTTTGGATGTCATGAGGCCAAAGTGTGCTCTCATTTCCTCTGACTTAATAGCTGTATTAGTGCAGATAATGCAGATTTACATCACATTTTCAAAGAGCAGAATTTGTCCCTATTCATTTAATAAAAACTTAAACACACACTGTCCATTCAGAAGGGAATTTTATGTGAAAATTTTCAAATGTTATATGGATGTGTGCATCCAACATAGCTATTGAAAAGTGAAGTAAGTGTGTGTAGCTGAGCGGGGACGGATTATCACTGATAGAAGTTATAGACCACTCTGTAAAATGTATTTTGTCCTCTCTGTTGGGAAATTGTTTTGATTTACAGCACATTTAACATGTTTTAATTGTTTTAATTGACAGCACACTGAAGACAATTCAGTTTTATTAATAACCTGATCTAGTGTCATAATCCTTTGTAATTTATTTCCCACCTCTCTCCTTTCCTTGACTTCTTTATCATTATCTGTGTCATTCCCAAAACCCAATTAACCTTATAAATATGTAATTCATAGACTTGAGTCACACAGGTGTGCTTGCAAAATCCAGTCTTTCCTGGTTTGATTTCTTCTCCACTTCTCTGATCTTTAAAGAAATGATAAAATTTATAGGAAAAAAAAAAGCAAACAAGCAAATTTAAATGATTTAAATGTCTTCTTTTATGTGAGCCACTTACACCTGTAAACTTCAAGAACAGGGAGTCACTCTGGGTTTGTTTGCCACCTAGCAGAATTAATCATTCCTCCAGCCACATTTGTGATCTTTAGTTTGCAGTGAAATACAAATAATATCACATATAACAATGGTAACAGTGACCACCAATTTTGCATTCCTGCAGTAACTGTTAAATTTGCCTTTGTTTCTACCTGCCTCTACCACAGATTTTCCCATAGCATGAAAACCTTGTCACTGTCCAGCCAGGGCTGGTCACTCCAGATCTGAGCCAGGGAAGTTTTCTTAATGAAAAGGAGAAAAACCGTATTCTTCAGCCCCACATTGTGAGTCTATCAATGCAGCAGCACAGTGCTATGCTACTGGAAAACAGGGTGGGCATCACATATTCAGTTGTTTAGGCTTTATAACCAGCCACAGGACAATTACATACTGACAACAACTTTTGAAGTGTAGAGGTGCATCTGAACTGTGAGGCCTGAGACTATTTTCACATTCAGAGGCCCAGAGGCCTCAGATCCTGCTTGCTTATCACGGTATAGTCTGAGTGAAGTACCATCCATCCTCTCCTTTCTCCCCTTCCTGACATTCTCCTTGGTTTCCACTGAAAAGGAAATGAAATTTAAGGGCAGGGAAGTAAGTGGTGTGGTGAGCTCCTGGTTTAGACATTTGTAGTGTCTCTTATGCTCCACCTTAAACTAGTAACAACACATCACAAAACTCAACTTGGCACAGTAGAATCACTGTGGAATGTACTGTCACTAGAGATAGGTAACCTGTCTTACCAAATTCTGAACAATTGAGACATGTGGACTTGGACTGCAGAAGTGCTTTTGAACCAAATTTCCTTACCCAGAAAATCACCGTAATGCAGCCTCGAGCACTGTTGTAGGTTTTATAGAGCTACCACTATCAGCAGGGATGAGTTAAGATATAGTTGTTTTGGGAAATAACTGTTCAGGTCAGTACTGACTGATCTGGATGTCTAGTTCTAAGACTTCAGTTTGTCTCTGTGTATAAATACTCAATCAATTACAAAATACAAAGCAATTTAATGTTTCCTTTTCATTTGACCACAGCTTTATTTTTGCTCCTGTTAGCCCAGAATAACATCTTGGCAGCTTGAGATCATTTGTCTTTGAAGTGACAGGCCACAGCTGTATGTACTTGCATGAGAGTAGGCTGCCAAATTCAGAACATTATCCACTTGGTGTAAGCAGATATAGGAGCTCAGGTAAGATGCTAGATGTATTGCTGAGTGGTTGGAGAACTCTTGCTGTGCAGAAAATAAAAAAAAGAAAAAAGAAGTTGGATCTTGGTTAAAATACAGAGGCTGCCAGCTGAAGCATAGGTCTGGCAGAAGCCAGTGGCAAGACTTCCATTGATTTTACTGGATCAGAATTTCATCTATAGATTGTACAGTGCAAATGAGGAGTCAGTGAACAACAGTGGCAGAAATGGCAGTTAAGTAATGGTGGTAAGGTGGAATATGTCCCTCAATGTTTCACATGGAGAAACAAAATTATAAACCTACAATATAAACTTAGTGAGAAAGTTAAAATGGTTATGAAGTGGTTATATGCTCTGAAGAAGAGCTGAAAGATAAAATCATGGGAAGTGATTAGAGTATGACCTGGGCAGTGGTCATTAGGAGTACCGCTCCCCCAAAGAAAGCTGACAGCTGTTCCACATTATTGACCAATATGGACTCCCGAGGGTAGAGATGCCTCACAAATTATTTGTCAAAGCAAAACAGCATGGTTCAAACTCCCAGAGTATTTCTGGATACAGTTATATAATAATGCCAAAGTCCGTGGAACTGATTGCTCAAGTCAGAAGTAACCTTGGCTGATGACTGGCTGCTTTGTATACTCTGGAAATCCCACCCTGCAAACATGCATAGACTTCATATCTACCAAGAGCAGCCCCTTAGCTCCTTCAGTCTGTAGCAACAACATCAAGGCACTCATTCCTACCCTGCATACATTCAGAATTTTATTTGGGAGACTACAGCATGCAAGAAATTATTTTTTTTCTGTTCAGTGTGGTATTAAACAGCACGTCTTTGGGTGCTATGAAAAACTGATTAATAGTAACATTATCATTTCTCCTCCTGTTTGTTTTTCAGCTGAGAAGTTCAATGCTAATACAAGCTAAAGTTAGCAAGGGAAGCTTTGTGTGTGTGTGTGTGTGTGTGTGTGTGTATTTAACGAGCATTTCAACTTTTTAAATCATATTTTTAGAGGATTCTTTCTCTGCAGGGTTGTGACTAGAAGAGATCTGTGATGGATAGATGAAAAAATCTCTCTCTTACATCCTGTGTTCCACAAACAGGTGGAATTGTGATCTGTGGGCAATTTCTGGATTTTTTTAGTCGTTACAGGGGTTGAATCAAAAAACAATGGGGCTGGTGAAGGTGGTCAGGACAGCAGGCCTATGAAATTAGGGAGCAGGCAAGCAGTGAATGTGAATTTCAATGAATGAATTTCATACCACAAAGCTTGGTAGACAGTGCCCTCTTTGTTCCATAAAGAAGAATGCATCTCTCTGCTACTGCTATTTTGCTGTTGCAAGAAGTAAGCCAAATCCTGGCTAAGAAGTGTATTGAAAAGATTCCAGCAGTTCATCCTGGACTGTATAATCTTCATGTGTTTGGAAAGCCTTTGCAAGTCAGGGTTCCTCCAGCCCAAAGTGGAGACTGTCACAAATATTTGAGTACAGGCTTTTGTGTCCTTGCGAAGAGATCTAGCATGAAAACGGACACGCAAGCCTTTGCAAGCAGAAATAAAGAGAGGCTTTGACCCTCTGTAAAAGTCTGTAAAAAGAGATCCTCGTTTATATTCCCTGTGCCTCTACACAAGTTCAGCCTGGATCTTCATAAATTGGAACCTTCTCTCCCCTTCTTATTTTGGTAGCAAGAAGGAGATGGGTCTTTTCAGGTGCACTCACAGAACCAGAATGATGAGAGCTTTCATGTTTGAAAGGTACACAAAACACAGAGATGCCAGGAGCAAAGAGCAGTTTTCATGTTGCAGGAAAATATAAAGCTTAGAGGCAAACCTGCATGGGAAGTACTCAGTCGTAAGGTATTGCACAGTGGAGTGGAAATGCACATGGCTGACAGGCTGTGCTCAGCATCTGGAGATGCTGCAGCTGCTGTGCCTGGCACACGCATATAGGTGCTGTAGAGGCTCATAGCTCCTCATGGTTCCTGGAACTGGAGGAAGAGGCAGCCAGGACTAGCAAAGAAAACACAAACTGAATAATCAGGAAAAGAAGATAAACTGTGCTGAGTGGCAGCTGGTCTTTAGAGAACAGGTTGTGTAAATACCCCAAGGGCCTTGTGCATCATTCCTGGGAAGCTATTCCCCAGAGAGAGACTCAGCTGGATCACTGCACCACTCCACACTGGAGGTATGTTTACTTCTGCACAGCCTGTATTTCCTGCAAAAACAATCCCCTGCTCATAACCAATATATGCTGACCTTTCAACAAGCAATGTTTCCCTTGTGTGTCTACAACACATCTGTCTGTACCAGGAAAAGCCTCCAAATAAATTATTTATTGCTCACTCTTTTCTGGGCGCAGAAGACGGAGGTGCAGTCTAGTCCTACTTTTTCCAGTGTCCAACTGGCAGACCAGCCACCAGATAACAGGATACTTCACATTGTCTTTCATGCGTAGTGACAGTGTACTATCTCTACCTATGTGTTCTTATCCTGGAAGTAGTTCATAGGAAAAAGTTGGCTGCCATAATTTTCAGCATCATATACACTAACAGCCCTGTACTGTTACCTATGTAGTGTCAGTATCCGTGACTTCTGAAAGAGAAATGCAACTTGCCATCCCACTGAAGTTTCTGTGCCTGCTGTTGATGATTCCGTGTCTGCCATTGTGCAAACCATCATTCAAAGAATAATTTACAAATGGTATCACCAGTTTGCCCTTTTAATTTACGCTTAGGTCCATTTTGTGTCTTCTCTATTTGTTTCTTTTCCTTTTTGCCCCATGCTGTGCTTCCCTGTTCTTTCTCTGTCCCTCTCCCAGATCTCCAGCAACATGCCTAGCTATGTTTGTTCCCTGTAATTCAGTTGTACTAGTGGACTTACAAGTGCTGGAGGCATACAGCAGTTCTGGCTCTGGCTTGGACGTGATTTCCAATGATCTTGGCAAAATAACTGACTCCAGACGGGAACTGTGGGTTTACTCACAGGCCTATGCAGACACACCATGGAATAGGGTAGACCAGAGGAGAGGAACAGCTGAAATTATTTGCTTTTAAATAGTTTTTTTTTCATAGAAGTTGAGGTTTGGATCAGAACACCAGTGCTGTCAAAGCAGCACTTCTGTGCCTTCCGGTTCTGCTCAGCACTTGGGCTGTCACTGTTGCAGCAGTGAGACATTTGGTCCTGCACCAATCAAATCTTAATGCTCTCTTCCACTATCCCTAGACTGCATTTCCCATCTTCCTTTTCCACACTTTGCATACTAGTCATCACCCAGTATCTGGCTCAGTGAAGAAGCTGTCTAACAGAAAATATTCCGTTTCTGATTTACTCTGGGAAATTAATAAATAAGAAACCCTGTACAGTCTGCAACAATGGCTTTACTTACATACTACAGTGCTATAGGCACTTTGTGCTGCGTGACACAAAGTCCCTGCTCTAGGAAACTGACAGTCTTGGTTTAGAAATGACAAATGGCAAGAGACCACAAGGAAGAAGAGAGACGACGTGCTTTGTGGGCAGGGATTGGGCCTCTCTCCAAAGCACGCACATTAGTTGATGTGTTTATTTCATGCAGGGCAAAGGAGCTGGGGATTAACTGTTGTCTTTACTCTGCAAATGAGGGGCAGAGGCGGTAGAGACAAATCAGAGAGTGTAAAACAAGTGTAAAGAAAGAATTCGGACATTCAAGAAAGTGGTGAAAGGGACTCACTCATAGTGACTCCTAAAGTTACTGTTCTCCTCCTTAGTTCCCAATCTAAGATCCATACAAAGTCAGTTAAGGATCTGAGTCATCCTTTCGTTATTTATTGCCTTATATGGTGGTGCCCACAAGTTCTAAATGAGAACAGATAATTATTTGTATTTACTGAAGAACATAGGAACTCCTTCTGCAGATCAGTATCTAATTGTATGAGGGCTGCTCTGAAAGTAATGCCTCCTATGTGATTATGTTGGCCAGTGACGTCAGAGACAGATGTTGGTTGTATGGCTGTAGTATTTGAACCTTCTCACCAATATTCCCTTACATTTTGTTACCATGTGACAGATAGCAGCAGAGGGGCAGTCTGACAGAAGGTGTCTGATGTGGAAGTGGGTATGAAGCAAAGGTGCGTCACTGAATTCCTCCATGTGGAAAAAATGGCACCCACTGACATTCACTGATGCTTGCTAAACATTTCTGGAGACCAAACAGTGGATGTGAGCACAGTAAGGCTGTGGGTGGTGCATTTCAGAAGTGTTGACTGTGACAGTGGGTCACCTCCGCTGGTGCAGATTTTGACAAGCACAGCATGCAGGCTCTTGTTCATCACTGGTGAAAATGCATAGCTAATAGTGATGCCTACATTGAAAAAGAGTGTTTTGTAGCTGAGAATTTGCTCTATCAAATAGTGTTATTGTGCTTTTCTTATCTGCTGTAGTTT
>JANHGO010005433.1:0-23075 GCA_024606505.1 Aquila spilogaster
TACAGCTCTGAAGAGAGAGCTTTCCACATTCATTAGGAAGGATGCTGAGAACAGAGATGTGTTTGCAGGCACTTCTGTCTTATGAAGTTGTTAAGGGATGTTTTACTGATGATCAGCCTTTACTTCAATCAAGAGATGAGAAGGCAAAGATGGGACCAAAGGAATCATAAAATATTTACAGGCTGTGGTTGGAAGGGGCCAATGCACAATGATGTGCCATATTCTCTCTTCAGATGCTTATATTGATGGTCTCCCCGCATACTAAGATAGGAATAACTTTCCTACTGGAACTTCTTGCATTTCTATTTCAGTAGCTGTTGCGTAGAATTATTGATAAATGTGGAGAAATGTAATAGAGGAATTGTGTGGTTAGGCTGAGCAGACCTCTATCTGCTGATCAACAGCATCTCGCCTGTCATTTTGTATTACTTCTTACAAGAGAACCAGCCCAGAAATAGATATCATTTACTTCTGCACCCATCTTTTCTCATCCGTACTTTCCTGAATTATGTTATCAGAATCATCGCTTTAAAGGACAAAATGCCTATTGTGGCCAATTTTTGTAACTATTTCAGTTGAGGGCTCCATGAGAACTCACCAGGCAGAACTCCGGCTCTCACTCGGTGAACACAGGAAGGCTTCCTGCTGCAGGTATTTTCCTAAAATTCAGGGCAATATCTGCCCCAAAAACTGCAATTAGCGAATGTTGGCCAACTCTGGCAGACCCTGGAATTTACATCAGCTCTTTGAAATGGGAGGCAAGGCTAACAGCCTGTATGTGTATGCCAGCTTTCTTTGCTACACATTGTACTTACTTCAATACATGAAAAGAATAAATTCCACCAGGTTTTTCCACCTTTCATTCTCCACTCTCCTTTTGTTTTGCGCTTCAGTGTTTTCTCCTTCCTTCACACAGGCAGTTCATTCATCAGGCAAATTCACGGAACAGATGAGTAGAGATGACTTAGTCAACTGATTTCTTGTGGGCGTCACCGCACAAGTGGATGATTTAAAAAAAAAGTAATGGCATTTTCTTTTGGAGAAGACATTGCACTGATTTTTTTTCTCTTTGCTTTTCCTAATTCTCTTTAGTCTTTATTTGTACATAGGCTTCAAAGCTTTAACCCCCATCATTTCTGATCGCCCTTCCTTTCGCCCTGCTCAGTAACAGCAGCAGCCTTCCACACAGGGTGCAGTGGCACAGAGCTTCACCTTTGCCCATTCTTTTAACTATGGAATAGAAATCATTCATTGACATCAGCTGAACGAATCCTGCACTCCACATCATCCTATTGGCATTTTTGACCTCTGTTGGTATTTGAAAGCTGACCACTCCCATGGCATGTTGTTGTCCAAGTGCTGCTCTGACGCTCTTCACACCGTGCAGTGCCATTTGCCTCCTCCTGTTCACAGGCTTTGGTGCCAGGATGTGCTCAGCCATCTCAGGCTATAGTATATGAAGCTGATGCTACAGACATGTGGAAAAGGGCTTTGTGAAGCGATGCTGCTGCGGGTTCTGCTGTGCCCAGTGGTACTCAGGGTCTGGAGGGTTGGACTTTGTGCTGTGCATTGTGCTAAAGCCCCCATGGGGCTGCTGAACGGGGGTGCACAGCCAGCAGCACCTCTGAGTTCAGCAGCAGGGATGCACCGACATGCTAATGGCAAAGGCACATACATAAATACAGCTTGTGGAGCTAAACAATACACCATTTTAATCCACAGGCAACTTAAGATTTTTCTTCTTTAATAAAAGAAATGTTTGCCAGAGCAGTGCCCTTATCAGTAGATGCAATAGCACCACCTTTGGGTCCTGGAACAAAATGCACTTTAGCCAGAACTTTTCCCCTGGTTTTCTGTGTAGCAGACTTATCTGCTGCATTGATGAAGATTTAATATGAATAGTAAAACTGGGGAGGGGGGAGGAACTGCTGCAGTGCTGAAGTAGCCTATCACAGGGTAGAAGCAATGGCAGGTCCATAGCTATCATGTACATGATGTCTTGGTGCTGGTAGTCAGACAGTAAGCACAGAATGCAGAGACGAAGTCAGACTGGAGGCAATATCAGGACCCAGAGTTAGGCTGGGGTGGATTTTTCCACCTCTAATTCTTATTTTTGCATCTGGTAATAATTTATGCTAATGTTATGCATTTGACCAGACACATTGTAATTAGAGAGATTAGCTGCATGAAGATGAGCCAGGTTTTTTTCCTGCTGAAAGCAGGTTTTGAACCTTTCACTTGCAGAGTGTGCATGTCTGAGGCTGCATCAGATGAGTGCTGTGCAAATACAACCACCACATGTGCATGCTTGTGTGCTCACAGGCACGGCTATGGGACTGAGTTCCCCTATGTGCCCACAGGGCAGTCAGGCACCTGCATGTGGCAGTGGTTGTATCTACATGCCTTCATGCAGCTGTCGTGCTGGTGGTGTGTCTGCATGCTCCCGGTGATGTGCTGATGTCTGGTTGTGTTTGTGTGGCTGTATCTAGAGACAGCGCTCCTGTACGCACAAATATTTATCATACTTGCTTAATAATGAGATCCCTATACAATTGTGTACATGAGAGAGTGTTTGCCCAACTACCAATGAAGTTTAAAAAAATATCCAGTAGAGGAAAACAGATACTTCCTGAATGCACTGACAATAAGTGTGAGATTCCGGACCAGAACATTTATTCCCTCTAGAAAACAAAACAAAAGGAAAAGCTCCAAATGGACAAGTAAATGAAGTAAAAATGCGTTTTGCTTTCATATGTGCAAAGTGAAATCTAAACCTTGCTGGCTCTTGCTCCTTTCCCATGGTGTGGGAGACTGGAGCTTGCTAATCACGGCAAGATAAAGCAGAGAGGTCTGCTAACAAGCCTTCAAACTGACAGCAGGTTTGGCAGGGTTGCTGTGCCGCTGTGTTGAAGATCTTTAAACTTCAGGGGTCATTATCCTCTGACCTTGAGAAAAATCCTACCAGATACCCATATGTGCTGGCTGCACAGGTCTCACTTAATTGGATGCACAGGTGTGCAGAGGAGCAATTGACACCGCTTGATGGACTGGCTGCACAGCTGCAGATGCTCTCTCAGCTTTGATGCACCATTAGAGAACAAGGGACAGTTTGCATCACGTCCATCTCCAGGATGGCTTCAGCCTCAGCTCCCACGGAATGCCACTCGAAAATCTTCCCTGGGCTCCAGCAGGCTTCAAAGCAGGCCTGGCAGAATCCTCTGCTTGGAAGTATTTGTGCAAATGTAAATGTTGCCCTGACCTTGATCCTCTGCATGCAATGTCCACAGGATCTGCAGTTTAGCAGCCTGCAAAACACCTCTTTGCATTTCATGTTCGCATCCAGCCTTATGAATTGATCCCTTTACGCTCAGACTCAATACTCCTGGGAGTGCAGTCCTGCAGTACTATTATCTTTCAGTCTACTTAGCTCTCAGCAAGGTCATTTCCTCACCCTTCGTACGTCCTGTCATTCTCCCTTTCCATGCTTGCTTTGATGCAATTGATTTCACTTCTGTTTCTCCAGTCTCCAAAGGGTTTTTCTCAGATCCTGCCAAACATGCTGTAGTCAGTCATGCACCTCTTAACGTTTTCCAGCTAGGCTCTTGTTACGACCCTTTAATTGAAAAGGCTCCTAAGAGGTAGCGCTGTATGCAAGTGTAATTGGAATAGCTACTTTTTTTTCCTTGTAGTTCACTTTCATATAATGCTTAAAAAAATGAAGTCAGTGAAGGTGGGTTTGGGCTATCCATTCCCTGCCACGTCTCTCAGATCCAATGACAAGAGGTGAGGATGTGTATATCCACAGCCACACAAGGAGGTGGACTCCCTGGGGCAGAAAGGACGCAGTCCAGGCCTGGATGGCCCCACCTTACACCAGCCCTGTTCATTAGTGGCAATTCCAGATCATGCACATTAGAACTGCTTATTGGCTGAGTTATCAATACAGGGCAGCGGGGTGATGTGCCAACTAACTAGGAGATGTCTCGAAAGAGTTCCCTCATAGGAGAGGGAGGAGGGAGGGAGGAGGGAGCAAGCGGTGCTGCTTCCAAAGGACTTCTTCAGGGGAAAAAAGAAAGCAAATGAAGTGGAATAAAAGCTGCAAAAAAGGAACACCCCTGATAGTTTGCTGTTGAATATTGCTTTTCATTTGGAACCAAGAGGGAGGTTCAGAATGGGAGTAGAATGAGGAACACACAAGTGTAGGTGCCATCCCAGGGAGATTTCAAAGAACATCTTGAATGGAAGAATTTATGCGATTAGCTGGAATTACACAAAGATGCACAAACAACCTTGGCAAAATGGCAGAGAGCAAAAAGGAGGAAAAAACAATCCGGTCCTTCAGCGTCTGATGCTATTTTGTCTTTTGATGTTTGTTTTCTGCACAGTGCCAGCAATTTCTGTCATCTCTGGTGCATGTTGCCAAGTCTATTATTTGGGATGATTCCTGCTTTAAATATTTTTAGCTGTAGCGGATCTTCAATCACAGGGAGATTGTTTTCAGGAATGATTACTTTATGTGCATCCAAAAGCATATCTGATCCAAATCATTTGTGATCCTTTCGTAGCCAAGGGACAAAATGGGAAGGATGGGGCAAACTCAGAGGCCATTGAGGGAAAAGATGTTCCGTTTGAATGAGATGACTGATCTCTGCCCTCTGCTCAGCCCTTCATGGTCTCAGGACTAGTGGTGGCACATTTGGCCTGTGACCAGAGAAAAAGGTCCATTCTTTGAACTCTACAATAGAGTCCATTCAGTATTTGTCTGTAGCATGTTTGTGACAAGCAGAGCAAATCATAAATACAGGAGAGACTTTTTAATATTCCAGAATATCTGCTCTTTTAAAAGAAGCAATAATTTTTTTGACATTAGAAAGTCAGATACCCAGCTGGTGTATGTACGCTTCCATTGACTTCACCAAGGACACGGCAAGCAGGAGAGCAGCACGGTAAAATCCGGTTGTTGTTTCCTATGTCATTCCTAAGATCCCAGAGTAAAACTGTCCCACTTTGAAAAGTGCCATTAAGAATTAAAGAACTGCACCTCTGTGGAGCTGAGTGTGCCGCTGATCTCAGGTTTCCTCCCCGTATGGGGCAGTTCTCAGCCAGAGTATGGTGGAATCCAAGCACAGAGCTCACATGAACCTCACCACCATTAGTGCGTGCTAAATGCCGCTAACAATCCTGCCTCCGTAGGAAGGCTTGGAGTTTCAGATAAGCACAAAATCTCAGATGATTATCTGAATCAATTTTGCAATGCAAAATTAATATGAAAACTTAACAAGAGGGCAGCTTTCCCAACAGCCTCTCTCCACGGCTCCTATTGATTATTATTTGTATTAAGGGAGCTCCTGTAGTTACCTACTGAAATTAAACCCGGGCATTTTTTCATGCTCAAGCTTTAAAATCCATAGCTGGGATTTAAGAACTCAAACGTGTGCACCACATGCATTCATGGGGCTTTCTGCTACTGACGGAGTAACAGAGATTAAGAGTTTGTAATTAAAAAAAAAACGAATCCAAGTTAACTTTCAAAGTAGATTAACGACATGGCATTACAGCGTGGGGTGCAGCTGCCCTGCTGCTCTGCGGGCAGGATGGCAGAGAGCTGAGCAGTCTGATGTGCAGGTAACCTGACTGCTCTCTTCCTCTCTACATGGAATTAACATCGCTTCAGTCATGCCTGTGCATGCGCCCATGAGGTTAAATGGGGTTTAACTACATCATTCTAAATTCACATCGTTAGTTAATTAGGATCAACTTTGCTAAGAATCTCGGTATTTCTCAGGAGGAAACCCTGGGCAGAGCAGAGAGACCTGCTACCCATGCTACTCATTCATCAGCCAAGAATGTCTTTTCTGCTCTGGAAACCAGATGTTATTCTGTGGTATATTGTAATGTTTTGCTATCCGTCCTTCCCTCAGCCTGCTGTTATCAACCATAACATGAGAAAAGAAGGAAGAAAAGAGCTCCAGGGGATATCTGGGGCCTTCCATGCAGCAAGCTGTGGCTCAGGGTGGGTGCTGCACAGACCCAGCGGCTGTTTGCTTTGGGCACATCCCTGAGCACAGCCATGCCCGTGGCATCCCAGCATGGTCACCACTGCAGAACTCTGTGGCCCTGTGCCCCCTGAGCTGCCAGCCCCACCACGTGAAGTGTGCCCAGCTCTCTGTAGTGGTAATTCGGGCAACCCTGTGTGCTCCTACTGCTTGGGGAGCCCAGGGAGCAGCCTTAGAGCTGTCCCTATCTAACAGCAGCTGATCTTCCCTTACCAGGGCGCTGCCTGCTCACAGCTGGCTGCTTTACCGCAAACAGAACATTACAACAACCGACAGGACTGCATTAGTTACAGCAAATTAGCTTTGGTAACACTTGCAGCCAAACACAAGCAGGCTCTGAAGGAGGTTAGCTGCTGCTTGCTGGCTGAATGGAGTGGGATGGTGTGTGGATCCTTGTACCCACCACAGAACCAGAGCCTTGGTCCAGCTCAGCACCGCGGCACAGAGTCGCTAAGAGGCATTGCTCAGAATGGAAATGTACAGTGCAATAGATTTGGTAACTTTTGAAGAAAAGGAATTGGAAAGGGAGTATGTGACACAGGCTACAATGGGGCACGTCGCATTTCTGTTACTGCTCTTGTTGCAATCTACTTTTCATTGCCCGGTTTCTAATTGTGTTGGATATCTACCTGCCTCAGGAAATTACTGAGTGTGACTGAGACAATCTTCTGGGTAATGTGGGTTCCCATAAACTCTAAGTAAAAATTAAATGTATTAGGGAGAGTTTAAACTTCATAAATCTTACCTACTGGATGGTTCCAAACATGCTTTACCTTGCTTAGAATGAAGATAACATCCACAGAAGTGGATGTGGTTGACATAATAAGCATTTGGGGGCAAGGACTGCTGTTTTCCTTGGTCTTCCTGGCACCATTTGTTGTTGTATCTTTAGACACTGCCAAAATAAACACAATTGCATCTTGATGAGCAGAGCTGGAGTACACAGGCTGCCCTGGGTCAGTACTGAGCTGCAACAGAAGAGCTGGGAAGAAAAACATCGTTCCTTGCTTGAATAACCACCTGACGTGTATTTGATACACGCACGCTATGTGAAGTACCGTTGGTATCACTGCATCCACGTGAGTGTGTCTCAAGATGAATGTTAAATCCCAAGCATAATCATGCACTTAAAATCTAAGGTGCTGTATACATGTGTTGAGAAGATGGCTCTAATGAAATTGGCCCCAAGAGCATAATTCATATTTCAGTATTCATTACCCTCCTTGCTTTCGTGATTATACTAATCCCAAGTAGGAGGCAGGGAGAGACGGCTGAGGTAATCCTGCCAGTGATCTGTATTTGAATATCTATATGGATATAGGACTGTGGGCTGACATGAAACAAGTATTAAATACAGCCAACAACCCCCAAGCAAACCCAAAATGAATCAAAGCATTTTGTTTGCATTTCTTGCTCCCTTTTTCCTTTTGGGACTTCGGAGCTTTATCTGTGGCACTGCAAATGCAAGCGAGATGGGCTCCAAGATGGAACTTCACTATTTGCACAGGAGCTAACACAGTGTGATCTACGACTTGGCCGCTCCCGCATCACTCCGGTGACGAAGCCCATTAATTCACTAATTACAGTACGAGGGAAAGGAGCCCTGCAGAGCTGGGCAAAGGGGAACACATTTGTTGTAGAACCTGGATTCATTGCGCTCATCTTGCAAGGCGTTCACAGAAACCCAGGGCAGTGTTCTTCCGTGGGAGCACCGCACACCATTTGTTTTTCGTTCTTCCCTTATTTAAATCACTTTCAGCTTCTAGTTAGGAAACAGAGCGGTAAGACAGCAACCAATCTCCCACCACCAGCAGCAGGTAGCTGCATAAAATTTACTGAGCGAATATCTGTTGGATTGCAAGCTTTTAAGGGTAGGCAGGAGATATTCAGAGTCTCCAAAGGGATTTATAACGTTGCCAGTTTTTGCGATTCCATCAGTACAAGTCTCTCAATATTTACTGTTTGTTCTTAAGGCTGCATTTCTTGCGGAGATGTGATTACACGTGAATCTCAGCATTACGCACTCGTCTCTTTACAAAAAGGAATGTTTCTAACCCTTGTAGATTTAGAGAAAAAATGGAAAATACGCCTTGCCTGTGCCCTGGGGCAAACAGGAAGAAATCCAAACTCTAAGTCTAAAGATATTCCATAAATTTAATAAGACTTTGCATACCGAACTATGCCTTGGACGCACGGTAGCCTTAGCAGAGCTGTGTGCTGCCTTCGTACCTCAGTTTCCCTGTCCTCACTGTGCCTGAGGCAGACTGCTGCCTTGATCACCCTGTGACCACTCCAGAGGAGTTCTGTTGGTTACTAAAGTCACTCCGATGGAAATTCCTAATGGTTTATGTACGTTTCTACATCTACACCAGGGGGATACAATTTCGAACCCCCCAGCTCGAGCTGCAGTGGGATGGGATGGGGTGGGATGGGGGTGCAGCAAAACAGTGCCATCCAGCTCTCCCACCAGTGCCAGTACTGCTGGTGGCTCAGAGCTGCTCCTAAAATGTCCCCCAGCCCACATTTCTTATTGCCCTGCAGCCACAGCCTCTCCACAGCTGAGCTGCTGGTAGGCAGCCTAGCAGTAAGCTGAGCCACAGGACTTTTCACCCTCTGCCATTGCAACTATCTTCTCTAATGTAATTGAAATGATAATTACTCCCCATCCAGAACGTTTTTGCTTACTTATAGTCTGTGGAAATATTAAAGTTGATTAAACACATATGCTGCTGGTAGATAGCTCCTCTGATTGCATATGGAGCGATAAAAGGTTAGCTAAGGAGGACAATACTCTGCTAATGCAAAGAACCAGCAGCAGAGAAATCCCGAGTCTGTAATGGGGAAGACATCCACACTCAACAAGAAGACCCCTCTGCGTGTGGGAGGAGTAAGGTGGGGGGAGGAATGGCATCCAGGCCAGCACTTCTCACCTCTTCCTCGGGCAGAGATGCCCTGTGCTGCCCAGCCTTGCCAGCCCGGAGGCGGCCCCAGCCCCGCCGCACCATGCACCAGGCGGCTGCCATGCTTGGAGTCAGGTAGGCTGGGAGTGCGTGGTCTCAGTTTTGAATGAGGCACAAATGCAGAGGGATATGCACAGGCAGACGTCAGGCAGATCTGATCTGTCCATCTGTCTGTTTGCCTATGTATCCATATGTCTAGCCATCCATTTATTCCTATATTTATTTGCTTGCCTTACATATGTCTTCTCTCAATCTTGCCAGAACAAACGGAACCAGGGAGGCCATTTTCTAACAAGACAGTTTCCCTGCACCCTGAGATGGCTGAGCAAGGTCTGGAGTGGACACAAAGCCACCGCCATCTGACACAGCTGCCTTAGGGCTGAGGGTGGTTCGGTGTTGGTGTCCCAAGCACCAGGCACTGCAAATAGCCAAGAGAGGAAACCTATTGCAGCTCTGGGCCTGAAGAGAACCATGGAGAAAAGTTTGCAGGCCTTTCTGGATAAAGAACTTCACCCTCCAAGGCTTTCAAAGGATGTTATTTAACTCATATGAAATCTAACAAAGAGCAAAGCTCTTTCCTCTTTTCCTGATCTCATAGACCAGATGAAAACTGCTGAAGGTGGTCATCTCCTCACCACAAACAAATATATCTTTATGCATCTTAAAAGCATTAGGAAGGCTGCGAGGTGAACGGGATGGGAATAGCATCTGCTTTCACAGCGTAATGGCCTGTATTCTATCTGGGGAAGAAGCATGCGTTTTCTAATTTGCAGAAGTCACAATCTAAAATGCTTTAAAATATATTTATTTCTCCCCTTTTCCTGCTATGGCAAAAGTGCTGAGGTAGATTTTTCTTCGCCCATAAACAGGATGCGTTTTCTCATTGTGCCAGGCACGCTGCAAAGCTTTGCAAAGCAAAGAGTGGAAGTCGGGGAATGACAAAAGCTTCACAGATTGAATTTGCTCCCTTGTATACGAGAGGGAAAGAATAGGAGCGTGTTGGCATGGAACGAGGTCTTTAATCGTACAAAAATTGCAGGAAGCTGCAGAGGTAAGGACAAATTTTAAATAACTAATAACTCACCAAAGAAGTTCTTGGGTACACACTCTTTGCTCAGAGTTGCTTCCCTTCTTATCAGCACCTCTGCCCCCTTGCATTTGCTGACAGCTGCAGCAGAAGTGGCATGGAAGAGCCAGGTTCACTGGGACTGCGCTTCCCAACTCTGAGTCGCTGCATGGGTTTACATTTGCCCACCTCAACCCACGTTTTCTGCCCACATAGACTTCTGTTGTCCTGGCCGTCCCTCAGGGCTGTTTATTTTTCACTATATGTCTGCACGGTGCCTGGTGCAAGGGTCAGGCCTGGGGTCTGTAACTGCAGCTGTAAATAACAGAAATATCTGGATCTCACAGCCAGGAAACAGCCTGCCGTGGGGATTCCCTTCTGCAAGATTTACTTTCCCTTTACAGGGCTTTTCCCGTGCCGAAGGCCATGGCTGACTGTGAGAAGCTCAGGCAGAGCTGTGATGCAGTTGTATGTTGACAACCTCCAAAACCCAGACTGCTCAGATGGGATCACCGCTCTGAGCTCTGCGTGTTCATGCCCTCCCCGGTGCTTTGCCCATCAGAGGCTACAAATTAGTTTTCCCCTTTCCAAGATGGGCCCTTGCAGGACATGTGATGGGGCTCCGACTCAGCCTTTGGAGAAATTGAAAACTCCTCCTGACCATCTATCTTGCTGTGGTGCACGAATGGATGATGAGTAGATCCTATTCCAGTTCACTCTCTGCCCATCCATCTCCCGCTCTGCCACCTGCCGTCCCCCTAACCAGGAGAACAGAGACAGATGAGAGAGCTAGACAGACGAATGGGCAAGGACTGGTGGAAGGATGTGTCCCTGCCTTTCGTTGCCTCTTAGCACCATTTGAATAAAGGATACATGAAGGAAATGGAACTAATTCCCCTTAATGGAGACTCTTCCCGTTAATGTGGGATTTTTTCTCATAGGGATTTGCAGATAACTCTTGAGAACAGCATCTACATGGCCACTGTGCGCAAGGTAGCTAAAGCAGGAATCGTTAACCAAAGGTATTGGTGAGAATGACAGATTCCACAGGATATTACTGCACTGTTATGAGACAGCCTCCGCCACTTGGTGCACAGAGAGAAGGGATGACGTCTTTGTACAAAGAGCCCTGTGTCTCACTAATGTATTACTAAGGAACCTATCACAAATACGATGAAAGTCTTGTCTTCACAGAACCAGATATCCGCAGCATTGGTTGTACTCAGGACTTCCATGGGCAGCGGCTCTTGCAGCAGTTTGCAGAAGCAGACACTCCAGTGCACCGTCCCTCGTGCCAATTGCTGCCTTGCACTGTGCAGATCTGACCGGAACCGTCCCTGGCAGCCCACTCATTTATGATCTTGGATCAACACTGCCTAGAGCAGGGAGAACCGTGCCCTCCCTTGGCTGTTGTCAGAGAAACTGTGACACAGCGCCTCTTTCCTGACAGCCGCATCTCTCCCAGAGAAACCACTGCTGAGTTTCTTATAACCAAAGGAAGATTTGCTCCTGTGCCAAGAGCTCATGTAAGAGGAAACGTAAGGGCACCATCTGGAGCCCCCGCAGCCGTGGCAGTAGCAGAGACATCAAGCTGCACTAACTTGCAATGAAAGTGCTGTTTGATTTCAGAAGGGAGAAGGGGAATTCACCACCACACCAGGGTGGGGGTGTTGTCCCAGGCGCCAGTCCCTGCACACAGCAGCACAAGCTGAGAGTGCCAGTTCCCAAACACTTACATCGATTCCAACAGTTGCAGGAGGAAATTGTCCCTATCCTGTAGCTCTTTCCCTCACCTCCTGTGGAGCTCTCTCGGGTCAGCCCTGAGCTCCTCGCTACGCACTGCTGCTCCCATCGCTGCTAACGTGTATTGACGTACTGAAGAATCTCCCCTCTCATTTAACATGGCAGAAAATATTACGCTGTTGTTAGCAGTCTTGAGGCAGTAAGTTCCATTCAGAAGCTCATCTGTCACCTTCCAAGAGGTGGAGACACAGAGAATCTGATGTCTTTTTGCTCAGTGGGTTTTTGAATGAGGCAGAAGAGTTTTTGTTTGTTTGTTTGTTCAGTGTAGGAGATGCAAGAATGTGTGCTGCGCTTTTTGGTGCATGCCAATTTCCTGCAAATTCCTGGGAACCATACACCACTGTTCCCCCCCCCAGGATGTTGTCTCCCCATATAACGTCAACCTGTGCTCAGAACTGCTGTGTGTTTGCCCCGTGGCTCTTGCTGAGGGAACTCAGTATCCAGCAGTGTGCTTGGGGACCAGAGAGAACAACATGCTGAGAAGGCACATGGCATCCCCATGGTGCCAACAACAGGGCTGCACACTGCTCCTCTCCCATCAAACCCTGCCCAGTGCTGTTAGCAGCTTGCTCTATGGGGCAGCTGATTGCCCAAGGCATCACAGGAAGCAGCAAAAAACCCACTGCAACCTGCTGGGCCACCTGCAGATCACAAAGTGGGCCATGGGAAGCTGCTGCACTCAGCCCTTGCTGTGTCCATCAGAGACATGCAGCCAAGTCCCCAGGTGGGAGCACAGACCTGACTGGCTCTGGCATGCTGCGTGGGAGACCCGCAGTGCCCTGGGAAACACAAGGCAGAGAAAGGGATCCATGATCAATAATTAATTGCTGTCCTCGTTGTCTTACTGAGACATGATTGCACTGCTCTGAAGCTGCCTCTCTCTCCTTACTCAAGATTTTTCAAGCTCTGGCACTGAATTCTTTTCCAAGTGAGCATCTCAGCGATGGCTGTATTTTCGGCCCTGAATACCCGGTGCTGTAATAAACATGGATATCTTCCAGCCCTCTGATCGCATCTAGTATGAAAGCCACATGAACACTAATTGTCTCCCTGTGTACTACTTCTGGATGCTTTACATGGGCCGTGATGAACTTGCGCGCTTGTTTGGCACCATCCAGACGAAGCAAGTGCACTGCCAGTTGTGCCTCCGGACATCTTTTGCCAGCAGATAATTAAACCTGTGCAAGATGGTCCTGGCAAATAATGATACTCACCTGATCTAGCAGGAGACACAGGTTACATTCGTTGCAAGATTCATGAACTTTTCAACCTGCACAGATTCTCCCTTAATAACATCTGAACATCTCACCAGCAGGAGTGCTTTACTCTGCCTGTGCTGCCATTGGCCAAATGAGGATCATTCCCACTTTAGAGGAAGAAGTGAATCATCAACACGTGAACTGACTTAGCACAAGGTGCTAAGTGGTGGTGGGACCAGGAAATGAATCTGTTAACCTCTCTGAATCTGCAAGCACGCGGTTGTTGACGTTTTAGGAGCTTTGCCTCAAAATCAAGTGAAACTGGCAATTTGTCAGTGTTTCAGGGTAAAATCAGGTGCTGTTTGTCATTAGGCCCCACTTGTTAGTCATGCAATAGGACTTCATCATCACTTAAGGACTGTAAATTCCTTACACATAAAGTCCCACAAGCAAGGAGGGCAGAAAGAGGTGGATTTCCCATTGCTGTGATGTACATTTCCACCAGCTCCCCTTGCAGCACTGGGGTATTTGAAGAGCTGAAAGCTTCTTTAGATCAATGGGAGCCAAGACAGGCAGTGGTAGGGGAGGCTGCAGTGATTTTAATACGGTGTATGAAGAGGGAAAGAGAAAGGTGCCTTTCTGCCTCTGCTGAAGGGAGGGTGGGAAAAGGCGGCTCTCTCCTTCCCTAAAAGAACCCATCTGCAACACTTCCAGTTTGAATCCAAATACTATCTGAGTATTGGGATTCAGCAGCAAACTAGCTTTGAGTCCTTAATCCCAGCGCCTGATGTCTGGGGGTGTTGGGATTTGGAGCTAATTAATTCAGCCACCTGTAATTTTCACTCAGATGTTCTGTCTGCCTCTTCCTTAGATATATCATATGGTTTGGAAGCTGCAGACAATGCTGGCCTGAATCCTAATCTCTCGTATGTTGGTTTTTTTTCAGTCTTCTATTTTATTTTTTTTAATGCTTTTTCCTGTTTCCTTTCTTCCATCCTTTTCCTGCAGCCATCTCCCTCTTCTGGTGCCTATTCAAAAAAGCAAATCCCCAAATATCTGACATGCAGTGGGTGCTCTGACTCTGCCCCATGGGTTCCCTGCAGGGCCCGGTCCGCTCTCCTGCTTTCATCGAAGCACAAAACATTCAGCTCCGACCGCTCCTGTTGGGAACAAGACTTCAGGTGATAAATGTTGCAAGATCCAGAAAGCCCAGGAGTGCTGTCCTGATTTCTCTCCCTTGGCAGGAAAAGGATGGAAGAAGAATGAAAAGATAATTAGTTTGGAGTTTTCAGAAATGAAATGGAAAGGTTAGTTCATTGCCTTCTAATGCCAAGTGAGAGCTTGGGCTTAAACTACCCAGGCTGCAAGATTCTGCAGCCAGGGAATGTGTCTTCTTGCTTGTTCACAAAACACCCTCTGCTCTTTTGTTCCTATAAAAATAATGGCTTGCAACGACTAAAGCTGGAGTCAGTTTTCCCACATCTGTAGAGCCTGGAGCTGCTATTTTTTTATGGCTGCTTTTCATGTTCCATCATTGCCAAGCAGGCCCAGGGGCCTGGCTCTGCTGGGGGCTGCAGAGAGCAGCAGGAGGCAGCCTGCTCGCCTGGCTCTGTGCTGCAGCATGTGGTGGTTGCATGGGGGGATGGAAGATGTCAGAGCAACGAGGAGAAAGCGTTATCGGATTGGTTACCTTTCCATCCAGCCTTAGGTACCTAATAGAGATGCACTAAACTGATCAATGGCACAAGGCTCATCCTCTGCCCAGCCAGTGTCAGGAGGCTTGTGAGCTTCTGTGTTAGTCTGTCTGAATTCCCAGATCTAATGCTTTTACCTGGATTTTATAAGGAAAAAGGATTAGGCTTTGTGGGGTTTCCTAGTCCAATCCCTGTTTTCCCATGCTGTTCAGCATATCTGCTAATAAAACTTCCCCCAACCCACACTGGTCATTTCATTTTGCATAAACTTGCATCAAACTCGTTGTACAGCTGCAAGCTTCATGTGGCTTGGAAGTCTCTGTTGTAAAGATGCCCTATTGCTCCTGCCTCATTTCAGGTGCGCCTGGTGGAGCGAGTTGTGTACAAACCCCTCCATCTCCTGCAGTCTTACAAACAGAGCCTTATATTCTTGTCTCATGCAGTCAGGCAGCAGAGCTATAGCGTCTGGCCCTGGCAGCTGTTCATTAACATTGCCATCCATGCTTGGATCTGCCTTGAGGACTCAGGTGGGGCACTTTGATACCGGCCTGGTCAGACTGCTAATGAGCATCACCCCTGTTTCTTGCAGAAATCTTTCTTTGTAGGGCATGGAGTTGACCCAGGTTGCTTCAATTGAAGGTCAAGGGACATCTGCAGTAGTGGCAACAAATAGGCCAAAAGGACCCTGGAGCTCATGGGCCATTGCTGTTTGAATGAGATAAAGTTATAACTATTTAACATTCTTGGGTGTGAAATTAGAATGATCACTTAATCTCCTTAATCTCTGACTACAGGTCCAGCATGGGAATATGGATCTTAATTGGTATTTCCTTATCAATACACTCAAGTTGAGGGATTAAGGATAAGACTCTTAATACAACCTGAATTTTTGGAAGATGTCTGTGATTTTAGTGTGATCAAAGAAGCATCGCTGGGGAGGAGTGACGGAACATGAGCGTCAGTTCTCGAGGTGCGTGCTCTGTGCCCATGCAGTCACACCCATGCTGTTGGTTACTGGCACACCTAATGTATAGGCTGTGCAAAATGTCCCAAGGAATCAGTAACACGGGCAGGTAGGAGATGCAAATGTGGCGTGGCTTTGTCTCCAGGCAGTTTTTCAGGCGTTTTATTGGCATGACAGTGCTCTAAACGATGTTCCATAAAAAGTTCCGTCACCATGTGCATAAATGCACAAAGGATTCCTGTTGATGGCTCTATTTTTATTGATTATCTGAAGCTAAGGGCACAGTTAGAAACTTTGCTGAATGGTGATGGTAAGATGGATCCCCTTAATGCATACCAAAAGGTGCATTACAACCACGCATTGCATCTCCTCTGTCTTCTCCTAAATACAGCACCACGAATTACTGTGCTAATGCCAAGCTCTTGCCATCCCAGCCAAGAGGAGCAGCAGGTATACCTCACCACCAGCCCAACTGCAGCTGCTGGCTCTGCCAGGGTGACCCGAAGCAACAAGAGCATGTGGGGACTGCTGTACTTTTCCTCCAATTAAGTGCAAACTCAGGGTTCCTTGGAGTACATTAGTGAGCAGGAATGTCCTCTGTGCGACACTGCCTGCCAGCACGCATCCGTGTCCATCTTCATTTACAGCGAAAGGCGGAATTTGTACCTTCTGTGGTAGGGAATGGGCAAAGAGGAGAGCAATAACCAAATCTGCAATTCTCTGCTGTGGTGGGAGCTCTGCAGATTTGTTCCCTCCCTGTCACCTCCAAGTTGCTTTTCTCCCTTCATTATGTCAGCTGTAAGTGCGTATCTCAGCCCTCCTTCCCCGCTGCCCGTGTTCCCTGGAGCTTTTCCTGCAAGGTTTGTGTATTTCATTCCTTCTTAACTGCACTTATGCCCTCTACGTGACCATCAGCCCCAGCAGCTGAAGGGATGTGAGGATACAGCCACACAGAGGGGCATTTCCATTGCCTTGTGCTCTCCCCTCACTAAAGGCTCTGGTTCCCAGCACGTCCCTGCAGACCCCACTTGTAGCCAAGAGATAAATTCATAAATTCCTCATGAGCGGTGCTGAGCCAGAGCTGGTGTAGGAGCAGGGGCAGCTGTGCGGTGAGGAGGAGCCGACCCTATCTGTTCTGTAATCATCCCTTTGCAAATGAGAGCTGCACACACAGCCCCAAGAGCAGAGGCGATAAGGCGAGCACCCCCACTTGTTTTCATTTTTCATTGCTGTCAAGCAGGAAGATCACAAGATCTGCTGTGTCGGAGCACATCCTCACTCTGAGATGCATCTTCTCTCTAACACATGTGGTGAAGGCAGAGCTGTACCCAGCATGTGGCTCACGCTGTGTCCTGCATCCCCAGGCACCAGCCCCAGTGTCCTGCAGGACAACAGCCGTATTCCCGTTCTGCAGCCAGAGATGTGCCTTCTTCCTCAGCTCCAGTGGCTGAAAGATTAGAAAGAGAAGAGGTTATTTTATATCCAGGACGCAGAGAGTTGTACAGATGGAAGTGGGGACACACAGAGGGACATGAGTGTGTATATTAACAATGTCATTTATTAAGTGAAAGGCAAATTGGGAAATACTCTTAACTCCCAAGACCAAGCAGCATCAGGCAGGTGGCCTGCAAGAGCTTCTGTTCAGTTTATTTATTGAAAATAGATATATGGAGCCAGGAGAAGAGCTGTTCAAACAAAAAGCGGCCTCTTTTTCCATACCCTTGTGATTGCCCCAGTGTTTGTCAGTTGCTGCTATTTCATTGCCCTCCAAATTATTTACCCTTTTAAATTCTGGATGCAGCAAGAATTTTGAGAGGAAAGTCCCCACACAGCAGACAGCCTCTTGTAGCCAGCCAAAACAAAGCACAGCGTGCTACACATCTAATTGCCAGCGAGATAAAAAAGGAGTTATTTGCACGGACGTGCCATCAGCATTCACAAGCACTTGTGCCTCCCAGTGGGGACCATGCCTTGCAGAGAGCTCCAAACATTTCCTTCCGGGGGAGTGAGGATCCTGTGCAACCCAGACACCAATGCCACTCTTGGCAGTGCCGTATTGAGCCTCCCGAAATTGCCCTGCTGCTGCATCCTCCGTGCCCAGCATAACACGATGCTTAATTAAATATCCCATTTCCTCTTCCAAGGAACATTGCGGAAATAAATGGAACCCCTGGCCTCAATGAGCAGCCATTCTGTCAGTGGTTATTAGCAGTGGGCTGTGGAACGAGCTCGCTGTGCCGCAGCCGGGCAGTTGGGCGGCCGCTGTAATGCAGTTGGCACAGCCAGGGCATGGGGCTGGCTCGGAGGGTGACACACTGGGACTCGATATGGACTGTGGTATGCAGGAGCAGTGCTGGGCTCATCCTGCTTCAATCAGCTTTTCTTCCCCGTGCGGCACAGCGTCATCTCCCGCCCTTACAAACCTGGTGGAGGTCTCTGTGCTTTCAGAGCAGCACCGGCACTGCAGGGATGCACATGTGGAGCCATGAGCTGCTATAGACAGTGCCGGGCGCAGCCAGGACGCTGGGGTGCTCCTGTCTGAGCGGTGCGCTTCGGGAGGCTGCACTTAATTAAAACTGCAAGCTGGAACAATTAGCTGGGGCTGGAGCTATCCTACAGCCTCAGCTGTGTCCAACGGGTGTTTCCTAATCTCCCTATTTATCTTATTGTCAACTTCGCTATCAATTAAAACAGTTTTCCAGACTTTGATGGGTCCATTTGGAAACGACTCAGATAACAATAGAATCATTTAACTTTTCTTTTGTGAAGCTTAATTTGCCTGCACCTTCTTATCAATGCTCTCCAGTATTAGGAGCAGTTTGCGCTCTGCTCTCAGAGCCGGCGTGTGGCAGAGGATGCGGCTCAGTACCAGCACACCAAGGGCACAAGCATCACTGTAGTGGTCTGCAGGAGCCGTGGTGGCTCCCGGTCATGCTGACAGTTACCATCAGCTGAGGAGTGACATGCAGTAGTCTGAGGCCAGGGAACAGCTGAGGTACAGAGCCTTTGAAGTCTGGAAATTGGTTTTCTTCAAAAAGAAAAAAGCTTCCTATCAGCTTACAGCCGCAGCCATGAGCAGTGGTGGCTTTCTCCCGCAGTCACAGTTCAAATCCAGTGTGAGAGTTAAGGAACAACCGGTGTGTGATGCTTAGTCAGTCACAAGGCAGACGTAGGTCCATTTTCTGCTGGTCAGGCAAGGGGCACCTAATTGAATTGGCACCGCCGAGAAGCTGCAGTGCCAGTTCAGGGTGTCACAAACTTCTGCTGATTCGAGGAGGAACCGCACAGTAAATCAGCGTGAGCCATGCAGCTCCTGCCAACGTGTCCCCATGACCCCAAGCCCCAGGTCCCCATGTGCCATGTCCCCATGTCCCCTATGTCCCATGTCCCCCTGTCCCCGTGTCCCCAAGTCCAGCTGCCCAGCGGGGAGCAGCTCTCACTGTGTGCATTGCAGCAAGGCTGGCAGTGCTGGTGCGCGTGGCTTTATTTCTGTAATCCAATGCAGACCCTGTTCTTTCAGGCTGTTTCACACAAGGAGCCGGGCAGGCAGAACAAAGCCGCAGTGCCTGCTGCCCTCAGGCAGTGCCCAGAGCTGTGCTGCAGGACAGCAGCTCTGCTGGGGCCGTCCACTTCCACCTCAGCATTTGATTCAATCACTGTGAATAAACTGCGGGAAGAGCTGACCTTCGCAGTGACCCCTCCTGCACAAAGCTCCCGTTCCAGCTGAGAGCTGCATTTTTGTTTTTAGCATGAGTTTTAAGCACTCTAATTAAATCAGGGAGCTGGTTTAATAATCCTGGTTGGCTCAGGCAGCTGAAGCGGTTCGTTCACAGTTGCTTTATTAATGCGGCAGTAATCTCCAGGTTGGGAGTTCACCTCCTTGTTCGTACGCTGAAGTCTTTGGGAATGGGGTTCTGGCTCTGGGTGTGCTCTGGTTGGGAAGAAGCAGCAGCACTATGCACAGGGCTGAAGCACGTGCCCAGTGAGGATGGAGCAAGGGAACTGCACTGACAATTTCCATCAGACTTCTATATGAACTCATTTTGTATTTCCACAGCACCTGGCAGAGTCCAGCTCCATTAAGTCATGAATCTGAGCTTCTGGGCATCCACCATAGTTAATAAATCTGTTGTCACCTGTTGATGGCTTAAAGCAAGCTTAGCAAAACCCTGGCTGTGTTCTGAGTTGGAAATCACATTGTTCCGTAAGTTGTAAGTACACGGCTCTGCCTATTGAATGTCCTCTGCACGGCCTGGATTCGAATTTATCACGGACCTCCCTGTAAAACTGATGTGCTCATCCCATGACTGATGCTGTTTGCACTGCTGGGGTGCAACCCAGGAGCCACACGGTTCCGACTGACAGCTTCACACATTAACATTGGCATGAGCAAGAGGAGAATCGGTCCCCCGTGTATGTTCAAGGTGTAGAACGAAATGTGCTTCAAAACGCTGCATAATGTACAAGCTGGCAAGTGCTCGCGCTGGTTTGATTTCTCTTCGTTCCCTAAAATATATAAAAGGTTAGAGATACAAAAAGAAGAAATACGCATTGCTCAATATGTGGAAAATATATAAAAAATGACTCAGAGGCAGATATATTTTCTCAGACGACACTGCTTTCTTAGTGAAATATCTGACATCTCCACTGCTGCAGAGCACCGCTGTGTTGGCACAAGTGAAGCAGCCGTGATTTACAGCAGCCAATGATGCGGCCTTTACTGCGGCCTCAGATTAATCCCTCCGGAGGAAAACAGAGAAGTTCAGAAAGTTGAGGCCGTTTGCTGTGTGTGTGTATTTGGGGGAGGATAACTTCCAGAAACTCAGATAAAGAAAAACACTGAAATGAGGCAAAGATGAGTAATTGACGATCGTAACGGTGATTATAAGGTGTAATTACAATTAGCTGCACAAGAGTGTTAATCACGAAAATAATTACACGTCAGCTTTTTCCTAAAGAATAGGGAATGTAATTAAGTGGCCCAAATGGGTGACAAAAACATATCAGAGGAGTACAGTGATGATGTTGGCAGGAGGGAAAGGGAATGCTCAGGGGATACATCCAATGGGTATTTGCCTGTGTCTCCGGAGTGAGAGAAGCACGGAGTCAAACTCCTATCCCTAATAAAGGGCTGTTTGGGTTGATTGATCCACATCTAACACCACTAGAGAATAGGGAGAGAAGGAAATCAGGGATACAGCAGCCGGACCTGTGCTGGGTTGGAGCTGTCTTCATTTCTTTGTGAATGGCACTGGGGTCTCAACAGTCCTCGAGCTGCCTCTCCTCTCTGGGACTCCCTACCAGAGGGCACTTCTGGTGTCGTACCACAAAATAAGGCTCGAGGCAGACACCCAGTTTCAGAGGACATCTATGCAGCATCTCCTGTCCTGCAGGTTACCTCCAGCTGGCAGTGCCGGGACCTTTCTTTGGTCCTTTCCCCCTTCTCCTGCAGCACTTACTCATGGTTCCAGCTGCTGCTGTGGGAATCAAACATTGCAGCCTCCAGAGAGGGTCATTGTGCCACAGGATATCTGTCAGAAAAACAGCCGCCCGTTCTCTTACATACACATCGTGAATTATAAAAAGCTCTCTTCAGGGAGCGCGGGTGGCAGGTCCTGTAATTTATCTTGCATGAAATGAGCTTGTTTGAATGGACTGGAAAAGCCAAGCCATTAATTTAGAATAGCTTCTGGACTCTGCAGAGCTGCAGTTTCACTCTGCATATTCACTGCAGTAAAAATTATGGGATTTTAATACCTTTTCCTTTATTTTCTTCCATTTCGTCCTGCTGCAGCTTCAGCGCTGCCGCTCTGAGTGCGCACTGCTGAGCACTGCCTCACCCCACCACCACGTGTGAGCAATGGAGTGAGTTTGTTCAGCGTAAATCCTCTTCTTTAAACTCATTAAAGTGTGCCAAGCCTCCGTAAGAGTCATTTGACAAACTCCCCTGAGTGGCAAAGCAGTGTTTATTACGATTATTATTACTATTATTATTTTTCTCTCAGCTCCATCTGTAATGTAAACACCATTATGTTTTAATTATCTGTTTGAGAAAGAGATTTAAAAGCGAATCCCGCAGGAACCCGGCCAGCATGCACAACGGGAGCGCTGGGTGAGCCTGGAGGTGGCAGCGACGCTCCAAGGGGAACACAGCTCAGCAGCACGGCCACCCGCACCACCGCTCCATCCCATGGCAGTGGGTCTGAGCGCTCCAGAAATGTGTTTTGTCCCTCTCGGTGCATTCTCAGCGTTAGGGGAAGGAAAGCGCTGGAAAAAAAACAACAACAACACCTTTCTTCACCTCTTGTAAAGAGATTGCCACCCATCCAGCAGAGAAGGGACGGCAAGGAGCAGCATCCTGGTTGCCATGGTGCCCGGCCTCAGCCCTGCGGTGCCCAGCGGGAGCTCCGCAGCTGCACAACGCCGGCTCTGCTGCTCCCCTTCTCCTCCTCCCCTCCTCAGCAGCTCTGCCCTGCAACAGCAACAGGGAGCTCTGCGCTCTGCAGGTTTTCTCCTGCACCAAGGACTGTGTTTCAATGGGCAGCGTTTTCTTTGGAGGGGGACGTTTGGACTCAGCCCAGTGAAGGAAATGGGAAGGGTGATTCAGTAAAATAGGTGACCAAAGGGCGTGCAAATGAATTCATGAATTAGAGATACTGCCGAAAGGAGAGGTACGCTCGGGGAATGAAGTCAGATCAAAAACAAGACAGGAACGAATTGTTGTGAAACCCGAAAAACAGTTCTCTCGCTCCTTAAGTAAACTCAGCTCAGCGATCCCTTTTTCACACCCTTGCATCAGGACAAACCTATTTGCCAGTCCTCCTCCGCAATGTAATCACGCCACTGTTTAATGTTCTGCATTTTCCATTATCGCTAATCTGCGGAGCTGAAGGGCAGAGCAGAGCGCGGGCTGCTCCCGGCCCCTTCCCAGCAGTGCGCTCCCGCAGTGCTCTGCCTGCACGAGAGGGAGCAGTGCCTGCACAGCCCTCCCCCTGCCCTCCGCTGATGCTGATTGCAGTGCCCAGCAATGCACAGCCGTCTTCTGGACTGCAAAACTCTTCTTCCTGCACTGCAGAGACCTCAGCTGTCCCCCAGGAGAAGCGCTGTAACGTCATGGGACGGCCTCAAAACCAAAGGGTTCCTGAAGATCCGGCACAGAGGTCCTCCTGTGCTCTGCAGATCCGGAGTTCCTGCAGGAGGAACGAGGCTGAGAAGACATGAGATGTGAATATTAACACCCCGGGGTTACCAAACACAAAAAAAATTGATTTTTAATAACTCTAACCATCTCTTCAGCTTTCATTAGTCCCTTCTTTGGCTTTATGGTGCTGGG
>JANHGO010005434.1:0-23071 GCA_024606505.1 Aquila spilogaster
CATGACACCATTCAAAATGACTGAAGACTGGATCATATTAACAACCACACATCTTGGATAAATATTTACTGTTCAGAATTTTTTTTTTTTTTTGGTTTAAAGAAAAAAAATGCAGATAGCAAAACTCCTGGAGCTGTGAAAGGGAGCCTCTCTTCAGCCACTGACAGAAAGCATGTGATTTTATTTACAAAATCAAATTAATGTTTCTCCCTCCTCTGTGAGCCTTCACATGGGTGAAATCACAGCATCCTGTGGTGTTGCAATGCTTTCCAAAGGGCTCTGCTGGGGGATTGTGTGAAGCCTTCACCCTCAGGACACAGAGGCAGATCTGGCTAAGTAAGCACTGGGAAAAGAAAACTGGATGAAGCAATTAACTTACTTCAGTGCAAGGCTGTCAAGGGTCCTACTGGCTTGCTGTCCTGTTCCTCAGTCAACAAACGGGTCACAGAGAATGAAGACAGAGCTTCCCATAAGGCACAGAACAGGAAGGCCAGAAGGGAACGCAAGAGCGCAGCTCAACCCTGGGTACACCCAAGCAATGCAATTTTCCCAGACTCTGGATGAAATCTGCATTTCAGTAGTTGTCAGCAACCAACGCTCACCTTCAGCTGGTGTGTTGCTTAAGTACTATAAGCTCACATCTCTAGGAAATTACACCTGTCCAGGTTGATACCTCACTTCAGCTCCTAGCCACCACTAGTTTTGTAACAGTACTGCACAAAATGCCAAGGGATCCTCCTGACAAACCCCTGGATATCCTGCAGAGCAGGGAGCAACGCTCCTTCCCTCCCTCAGCAACCTCTACCACTCCTTCGCTCTCCCACAGCTTCAGCAGAACTTTACCAAGACATCCAGTCTTGATTTTAAGATTTGAAATAGGAGTAAATTCATCAAGCCTGCAGGGCAGATGTAGCAAAAATAATAGCACTGATATCAGTGTGCTGCCTTTTTTGGTTGTTTGCCTAGCTTCAGATATACTTCTTCCAACTAAAGTCTTCTGAGAAAAAAAAGTTCCTTCAATGTAGGTACAGTGAGACTGTAAGTAAACCTCCCCCAAATCTCATGCATAAACTAAATAAATTGAATCGAAATCTCTTAAGACTAAAGAAGGCTTTGCAGACTTCAAATGATTCTTGTAGTTCCTTACTCAAGCGTTAACACAGAACATCTTTATTCCACTAACGCTTGCACGAAGGGCTGATACCCCTCTGGGCAATGTCTCCATTTCACTGTTGCTGACGTTCCCTGACTTTCCCCACGTGCTAGATTCACTGCTCTGGTATTGAGGAACATCTGCTGCACACGTGGGCAACACAATATCCTCAGCAGGCATGGGCGGCACCGGGGGCAAAACCTGGATGGGGGGACCCCACACATCTGCATGTGAGGCCAGAAAGAAACGGTGCCATGTGAACTCAGCACTTGCCTGCTCATCTGGTCTGCCGTGTGCCCAATTACGTGCGTGGCGCAATGGTACACATGGCTTGGCCATCACAGGAGCACGCAGCAGTCAGGGATCAAATGGAAGAGAGAGGATTTATGAAGTGGGGGAAATTTAAGAGTATTGTGGTGCAAGAGGGAGGCACGAGGGAGAAGGACATAAATCCAGAGGCGATCAGGCAATTTTGTTAGCTCTGCTGTTTATGGAATCATGTCTTCCGTTTGTACCAGCATCAGACTTGGAATGAAATCCTTTCCATCGCCTGAGATATTCCAAGTCTGTGTTTGATCAATGCAGCTACCAGCGTAACCTGGGTTTACATGCACTATGACCTTGAAATGCACCTACCAGGATCTGTGTAATTTTGATGTCTAAATACTGGCGGTGTCTGCCAGAGAGGCAGAGCGCAACGCAAGCACCCTCCCGATGCTTTTTGAAGACAGCTGCATTAGCTCTGTAGTTGGCCCTTGCTCCGGTTGGCTCTTCAAAAGAAGGAAATGTATAAAAGAAAAAAAAAGCAAAGCAGTTCTCTAAATTCTCCTTTCCTTTTTTAAATTACTTCATCTGAGTCATGGATGGAGAAGGTAGGAGCATGAAGCACCCAGAAAGAGCAGTTATCAGCTGGATAGCAGCAGACATCAGAAGAGATTAAAAGATGACAATTCTAGGAAAACATAGTCACAAGATAAAGCAGGACAGTGAGGCAACCAGCAGAAAGGGTGCCCTAGGATGGCAATGATCAAGTCTTTTCAGGCGGTAATTCTGCTTTGGTGTTCCCATTTAAGAATGATCTGAAGAGGAACTGGAGAGGAGTAAAAACCTAACTGAAGCGCTCTGATTTTCACGTCTCAGCTGGGATTACTGAGTCAGAAATGAAGATGATGCTGTCTTGGCAGATATGGGATAAAGGTTCTTTAAGGACTACTGAAGACTAGCATGTATAAATGTTACTGTCCAGCATGAATCCACCTGATAATATCAAATGCTGTGCAGGCACGCTGCAACGGTATCAGAGCAGCCACTGTCACCAGCTGATGGCTGACAGTGTACCTACAGACACAGAGTATGCCTGGGTGGGAACAGCTCTCAGCTATGCAGTGACCTGCCTAATCTTATTATGCTGTTGCATGCAAGTATGTATGAAGGGCAAGCTCCAGCCTGCACCTTCCATACCAACAACCTTCCTTCGGGAATCTGGCCAGGATGTCTACCCCAAGGCCCATGTTGCAAACTGTGTCATTTGTCTACCAAAGCCCCCGTACGGCCGTTACCCCAGTGCTATCTGAAAGCTTGTTAAATCTATACAGTAAAGGACAAAGATCTTCTCCCTCCTCTGGTCAGCAGGGGCAAGATGTTTCATAGCAAACACATTTATTTTCCAACCTCTCCTCTGACCACGACTGGAAAAAAAATGGCTGACCTTCTCTAACAGAGCACCGGTGCTCACACTTCCTCTTATGTCATCTGAAAATGGCTCTGAACTCCATTGTCCAAGCAAAAGATTTACTTTTTCATTTGTAAGTCCTCCCTTCGTCCCCTTGGGCCATGCCCACCTTTACTGCTCATAGGGGGAGCAGGTCCTGGTTGTAGGGGCACAACCTCTCAAGAGGCACACAGCCTTTTGCATGGCAAGAAAGAGATCAAAACTTAAGAGGTCCCAAGAACCATTCTAGAAACAAACCAACTCCCAGCTACTCTACAAAGGAATACAGTGCTCTCCACAAAGTGATGCACTGTCTCACTTCTTCCCCACTCAGAGGCTTCACAGGGGCCAGAAGAGTTTGCCTCTTCGCTTTAACATCAGTAATGGTTCAGCTGCCCCAACCCCGGCACTGAACCATCCTGATGATGCGACAAGGCACTCTGCTATCAGGTGCTCCACACACTCCCTGCGAGTGGCAGTAGCCTTTGGCCCCATGTGCTGGGACCCAGGACATCTACCTCTGGGAAGGCTTTCTTGCCTCTCCCCCAGCACAAGCCTCATCATGTCCTTCATGCCTTACTCACCAGCCTTGCCTGCCTATATTACACTTCTGGAAGGATTATTCATAAATGGCTATTTGAAGCAAAACTCAGATTAATGAAATGGGACAACCCTTAAGACGACTTCCCAAATCAAAAGCTTCCTCTTACTGATTTTGGGACAGCAAGCCCAGCTTCTGTCCTCTTCTATCAGAGCCCAAGGAGAGCAAGAAGGCAATGCCCTCACAAGCAGAGGGCTTATCTCCTGCCCACTGCTGCAGCCTGGCTGCTTTTTGGGTGGCATCGCTGCAGTGTGCAGGCTGTCAGAGGCATGCCCCTGCAAGGGACAGCCGCACTTGGCCTCGCTTGCAGGCAGGCGCTCACTCACTCCCACGACTTTCACTACCAAAGCACTTCAAGGTGCCGCCAGCATTTACTGTACACAGGACTCCTCCTGGCAAGGGCTGCAGAGATCCCTGCTGGAAGCGGCCACGGGCTCATTACTGCATGAGAAGGAAGCTTGTGGGCTGCCAATTGCTAGTGAAACCTTTGCCCTCACTTGGCTGCTTCACCACCGTGTGCCAGATGTTCATGGAACTGAGCCCTAAGCAAACAAGAGAGCTCCTTCTGACTCACTAATGATGGCAAAAAAGCACCCTGGAAGCAGCCACGGTGCCAGTCGGTGATGGCTGGTTTGCATAATCGCTGCTTGTAAATTCTTCTGTTTCACACAGCATCTACCCTGAATGCAACCGTATTTAATCCTTCTCCAGCAGAATAGAGAAGGGGAGCACACGGAAAAATCCCCTCTAATTCCCCTTGGTACTCTAGATGTACAGGATGAGCTCCTGTGATGGACAGAACCCAGGTGATGCAAGATGGTGCAGCGGTGGGAAGGAGCCAGGTGAATCATGATATGTGTGGGTAATATCCCTTGGCCAAAAATCAGCCCAGGAGAGAGTTCTGAGTGACTGCCCATGAGTAATCCACCACTGGAGGTGCACGGCAGCAGCTGCCTCATTGGAGGAGGGTGCCTGGGAGTGTCACCAGTGACTGCAAGTCAGCACTGCAGCCCAAAGCCGCATGAGCAACTCACACCTATGACCCCTCTGCAACAAACACAAAAGCTGTGGGGTTCCAGTCTGCTTCCTTCCCACCTGTACACACCTACATACTAAGTCAACATGGCGCAATACTCCCTTCTGCTAAACACGTCACCTTGCTCCATCCCACACCCCTTCTTCTCCATTTACCTGCAACATGTGTAATTATTTTCTCCTTTATCTTCTGCCTCACTGTTCTGATGCTGCTACTCCATCACACTGATTCTTTCCTTGTAACATCTCCTGGAAATCCTTCTCTCTACAGCATAAACTACTTATCTCCCTTTCTCAGTTTGCAAGTGTTGCACAAAGACTAACATAACACAGAATAAATCCTTCTCAGCTGCAGGGAGAATAAGCTCATCCAACCACTGACCCTGGTAATAAATAGCCACTCGTCTCTCATTTACTCTTTTGCAGATAAATTCCCTTTGACTTTCACTTGCTTGAGAGAGGATCATGCAAGGATGCTGGTACGTGGCCCAGAACGTTCAGTCACACAACTCCAAGCAGGTCTGGGACTGATTACATCTAGAGGAAATCAGAAAGTCTCATATCTTATCATGACTGTGCCATGGACACAAGTAGTTGCCATCAGAATTCAGAGACAAAGGAAACATTGGAAGTTTGAGTCTGGCCCGTTTTCTGAAGGATTGTGTCCATTTCCACAGCAGTCACATTCTTTAGCAGGATGCTTCCATCTCCCTTATCTCTGTCCTGAGGTCAGAGTCCTGACTACAAGCACTGCTCTGCAGAGGGACAGGCTTAATCTCAGATAAGGAATAAGCAGCAGGTGAACAGAGTACCTCTACGAACCCAAGAAAGGGACAATCTCCCTTTTCTCTAGATGATCAGTCAAGAGAGGAACAGAAATGTTCCACAGAGAGCGCTGGGCAAGCGTTTGTCATTTTCAACTTACCACACACTGATAAAAATACCAACAATCACTACCAGAACAAACAGACACCTACGCCTTATTCCCACAGCACTGATAGCTTTCTGCCAGGTCATTCCTCCCAGCCAGCAGACAGCTCTTTCTGCACTAGTCTCCATTGGAGGAGGCAGCTGTGCTACCACCTGCTTGCAACTAGAGCCAGCGACAGCATGATCGCAGCTCAAATAGAGAGAGAACAGACTAGAGAAGATAAAATAGATGTTTTCCAGTCACCCAGAACTTCCAGTCACTTCGTCCTGAAGTATTCAATGAACTGTCCCAGTGGCCTCAAAAACAGTAATGATTCCCTTTGGGAACTTGGGCGGAACAGGTAGAGTGTCAGATGGTTGGAAAGCAGACAGAAGTAGCTCCTATCCCTAAGGTGGCAAAAAAGGGAAGGAACTCAGTTTATGATTGCATTTCTCAGAAGAACAAGATTAATTATAAAAAATAACAAAGACGAAAAAACCACTCCAAACAAAGATGTGCAGTAATCCACGTGGATTTGTCAAGAGCAAATCATTACTTATAAAAAACATCATTTCTTTCTACAGGAAAAGAATTATCATAGGGGAGAAGCAAGGCACAAACAGGAATTCAGTACAGCTTCTGACATCTCTCTTTTACAAACACGCTACAAACCTTTCTTTATTAATGATACTACTGTGATATGAGTACAGAAGTGGCCAAAATAACACCTATTCAGAAGGAGTTCTCAGTGAAATGAAGGACACAGTGCACTGGGGTCTGCCTAGGAACCAACTCTGTTTAGTGTTCTCATTATCAACCTGGACAATGGAGCAAAAACTATGTGTATTAAATTGCAGAGGACATGAATTTGGAAAGAATGGCAGGTATGCTGAAAAGCTCTGCCAAAAGAACTTGGCAAACTGGAGAATTTGGAAGAAAGAATCAGTAGGAACAAGGGCACGGCACTGCCTCTTTTGGCAAGAAGAACCAACTGCAGAGCCCTTGAGCTGGGAGGTGGCTGCTCTTTGGCTCATCCAGATACCAGGATGCTCACCTGCTGCCCTGTGCCATGCTGGCCAAGCAGACACAGCAATGGATGTATAGCTCAAGCCCAGTGAAACAGTTGTTTGCTCCTCTCTATTTGATGTTCTCCATACATTTTTGACAGTGCCCTTTAAGAAAAATATGAATCAACTGCAGGCTTGTGAAAGAGCAAGAGAAATTAAGAGACCTGGGAAGTATCACCTACAAAAACTGAAAGAAGCATACTGTTTATTCCAAAGACAGAACGATAAGGAGCCAATTCCAAGAGCATTCAAGTAACCTGCAGTGCAAGAAGCTCAAGTTCTTTCTGCTCTATGCCAATCTGGGTGCTGCAGCATTCAATGAAGAGGACTGCAATCACTCTGCCAGTTCTAACAAACTGTTCATCATCTCTCTCCAGGACCAGGGGACGCAGCGTTACAATCAGTGCTCCATGACCACATGCATCAGGTGGAAATTCAATTTGTTTTGAAGCAAACTAAATCATCCTTTGAACTATAGATCCCTAATGACACATTAAGGTAGCAGAGCACTGGGTATTAAGGTCCTTCCTTTGCCTAGAATGAAGAACCAGAGCACGACACAAACCACAAAGAAAACTTTTGACTCAGTTATTCACGTTACCAAATCTCACTGGTGCTTGCCCACAGGCTAACAGATAACTTCATCTGCCTGGTAATAGAAGAATAATTGCAAGTTGGTGCCAGTGTGAGACAAGAGTGAGTATGAGCCCTAAGGCCATCTATATAACAGCTAAATAAAATTGTGTTCCCAGATTGCTTTCATTCTGCATAAGGTGAGCTGCCAAGCTCCTCTCTTCATCTCCAAACACACAATATAACATCTCAGCCTCCAAACACTGATGCATCTGTCTGGTTATTTGTTGAAAAATCATTAAATAACATCTGAAAATAGACATATACAGTTTGTAAAAGAATTATGGCCAAATAGAAGCAAATTGTTCTGGACTTCATGACAAGAGATACAGACGAACTATCCACTGAAAGAGAAGTCAGCCAACACAAGCTGACTCCACTTAGGATGGGTGAACTATGGAGAATAACACCCACTGGTAACAGGCCTATGGTACTAGAGAAGGGCACTAATGCAACTGATGGGGTTACAATATTTACACAGGGGAAACAATGTCTTCTCCATTTTGTTGGTTTTAAAATACATGCAATATTGTTCTTCTAGATGATATTTTAGCCCAATGCAAATTATGAATCTCAGTACAGCAATAAGTGAGCAATGCATAAATGGCTTGTGCTATTCAGGGTGTCACATCACACCCATGGATTGTAGCCTTTTCAACACACTGTGCAGTTGCTGCCTCCTTGTCCTGAATGGGACCATCACATTCTTACCCCCAAAAGCCCATTTCTTTCTGTTGTCATTTTTGTTTCCCTTCCTCTGCTCTTAAATCCTAGGAGTGCAAAAATCCATGCAAAAGCTGCTCCTTTCATGTACTCTTTAAAATAAAAGTTAAATTCATTGTTCATACCACACACTGCACATTATTTAATCAAAGCCTCATCTGCAATGCGAGCTCAGGTTACAAAGAGCAGATGTATTTGTAAAACACACTTAATTAAAACCAAAGTCCATGGATGCAAATGTGGAAAGGCACACAGAGGAAACCTCCTCAGACCAAAATGTGGCATATGTGATTGGGATATCACATCTGCCCACCACTTCTCATTAGGTGACCTCCCCAGTGTCAGCTACCAGTGCTCTTACCACTTTCTCCTTGTAAACAATGTACTTCAGCCACTTGAAGTCCTGCCATTTGAATCCCGCCAGAACAAACAGGGAATCCTTCTCATACTGCTCCATTTTCTGGATTGCACCTTCAGGATATGTGATCCGGAGAGTCGTTTTGCCACCCACATCTTTTTCAAACCCCTTCACCGGAGCTGAGTTCAGCCTGGAGGGAAGCAGAGGAGATGCTGTCATGGATCCCCATCACACACAACGCACGTCGATGACGCAGCGATCGCCGCAGCTCAGCACACAGCTGCCACGGCCGCGAACACAGCTCTTGCAATTCTTCACTGTAAACATTTATAAAACTTTATACCAACCGGCAACAGTTTAATTAAAAGCTATTTAAGTTACTTGATTTAATATAATGTAAACCACTTCTGCACATCCACTCTTGTGATTTAAATTGGATCGGAATCTTTGGGGGAAAAAAAAAAAAAAGAAAAACATTGTTCTTGCATATTTAGACTTACAAACTAAGCATTAATTAGTCTTCTGCACGGCTGTGCTGAAACAGAGGCTGTGGCTCCAGGGCATTTTAAGAAGACAAACTGTCCTCATGCTCCTATCCCAGTGCAGAGCTTGTGCTGCTCATCCCACCTGCAGTGAGACCGAGCAGGGAACTCAGGCAGCTGACGTTTTTCAAAAAGAAGAACAATATCCACCTGGTTTAACTCCCCATCCGGAAGGCAAAGTGCCCTGCAATGCCAGCAGAAAGGAGAAGCAGGGCTGTGCTGGAGGCAAGGCGCAGCAGCACTGTGCTCTCACCAACTCAGAGGAGGTGCTGCTGCGGTACAGAACCCCTGTGTGTGTCAGCCAGTCCATTCAACACCAGAAGCCCAAAGCTGAGGACATTTCATGCAACTTGGAAAACAAATCTTGCTGACATCAAACAGCAGCCCCTGATGGGACAGCGCTGCCTGCTTGAAACTTTGCAGCCTTCTTGACTTGGGGTAGTTCAATACACTGGAAAGTGCTTATGGACTGCACATTTTCTCATGTAGGAATGTTAACGAGGAGCTGGATTTGTCTTTTTCATCCCTGGGTAAGCATTTTAGGTGGGAAACATTTTAGTGGAGGAAGATCCTCACATAAAATGTGAAATTCTCTTCAGAAATAAGGAGGGTTAGCTGTTTTGCTGCTAACCTTGCTAAATCTCCCCAAACTCAGGACCCCTATATCATACCTAGACAGGAAACAAAACAAACCATTTCCCCCAAGTAAAATGAACTCCAGCAGAGGGCCAGAAGGTGAGTTGCTGATGGAGGCATAGCACTGAGCCCTGCTAATGAGCCAGCACCATCACACAGGGTCTGTGCCCCCGGGGCAGTGCTGGCAATCGAGCAAGGAAAGTTCTGGCTTAGAGACTAACAAACCGAGGCACCAACATCACTATGTATCACCATGAGGTGAATCCCTGTCTCAGTCACGAGTTGCTGACAGACACTTGTTTTTCCCCTCTGCAGTCTATTATAAGGAGGCATTTCAACACATCATAGCCCTGGTAACTGCTGCAAGAAGCTCCTGCCAGGTAAAACAGCTGGGAGTAATATCTACACTGTAAAACTCCGTCAATAAAGCAGCAAGAAACTCACCTCAAGCTCTTCTAGAGCTGCCAAAGCCCATCTGATTCTCTTTACCACCAGATAAAAAAACCTTTGCTGCAACTAGTGGTCCTCACATGGTAACAAGCAATGCATCAGGAAGCTCCATATACTGCTGCATCACTCCTTTGTCCATAATGGTATTACGTTTTCTTCCTTTGAAATTCACTGCCTAGGTCCCAAATCTGATTCTTCAAAGGAGTTTTGCAGCCCATAAAAAAAGGATGCTACACAGAAAGGACTTCCACAGGAGCAAAGGAAGCAGGTGGATATGTTTAAGAAGAAGTCTGCTCTCACCTCCTCCAGTCCCACTTCCAGCCACCTGGCTTCATTTAACCTTTACAGTTGACTTTTCTCTCCTTTATCCAACCTGCAACCAGCGCAGGTGCTTAGCAGCCCTCTTATCCTCTCAGCTTGCAAACACTCAGATTTATTGATGTGGGCAGAGAGGGTTGAACTTTTCATTTTGAAATTAAACAGTAGATATAAATTTTAGTGGGTGGCCCAGTACAGAGAGATTGAAACTGTTCTCTTGCTACTTTGTGAGCAGCCTGAGCACAAGAAGGGGCTATAACTGAACGTTAATTCAGCTCAAATCACTGCAAGTCACCGGACTATGAAGAGCAGTACAAGCTCTTAGTTAGCCACTAATAGCGGGGTGAACTAGGGCTGTGAAAGCTTCATCCTGTTCTGAACAGCCATCGCCCGGTCCAGAGTAATGCTGCGGAAATGTAATGGTTCACAAGAACAAAAGACTGAAAAGGACCTTCTTGGTCTTTGTCCAGAGCTAAGTAGGTATTCATTACTCTGTGTTCCATTCTTTCCTCACATGCACTCTTCTAAATTACATCTTCTCTTTGCCTTAAATTCTTTTAGTAATCATTTTCTTTCTTCCACCTTAGCTAAGAATTTGCCATTTACCACCACATCTCATGGTTGACTAATATTCAGAGATCAGTTGCATTCCCTTTGATACAAAATCAGTTATCTTAATAAGGAAAAATAATACCAACTTAGACTCTGTTAAACCTGCTTTTGTAAACTCACACCACAGTTTATCCCACTTTTCCTACTTACCATCATAACATTTTGTTACTTGCACTTCAGAACCTATTCTAAAGCTCTGAGCTTCTTCCCAGTCAGACAAATGGGTCTGCAGCTCCCCAGAGCACTTCTCCCTCCCTCCTACACGCACACTCTCTCTCACTCTCCATTAGTACAGGTATTATGTTTGTTAATCTCCAGTCACCCAGAACACCTCCCTGACTCGACAGATTTATTACTATGAGTTATGACCAGACCTACGGTTTCCCATATCAGCATGTTTTTCAGGCCATGATCCACGTCCTCAGGAAAGCAAAAAGTCCTAATTTTGACTGTGATCGTCTCCACTCGATGCCACCCTGCTTCTGCTCCCTTATTCAACATCATTACCCATGGTGAAACAGAGGCAAAGCATTTGCAGCTTCCAAGGCATATCTACTTCTGTTGCACCATTACTGGGTCCTCACTTGTGGAGATTTACTGTGCCCTGAGATGGTATGTTGCATAGTTCTTAGTTCTTCCCCTCCTAACTGTGAAGCACTGGCACAGGTTGCCCAGAGAGGTGGTGGGAGCCCCATCTATGGAGATGCTCAAGGTCAGGCTGGATGGGGCTCTGAGCACCTGATGGATCTGTAGGCGTCCCTGTTCATTGCAGGGGACTTGGACCAGATGACCCTTAGGGGTCTTTTCCAACCCAAACGATTCTATGATTCTGTGATTTGTAACTTAAACATTTACGTTTTTTATTTTCCTCTTCCATATCAGTTAATACTTTCACACCATTGGACCTTGGCCACTAGTGCAGGTTAAACCTTCGCCTGCATAGCATGCCAACTGATAGTGAAACCGTATAAATAACAAGAAAACTGTGATGCCAAAGACTCACCTGACAACAACATCATAGTCATCAATTTTTAACCCCAATGACTTATTTGCAAGTACTCCACCATTTCCCACAATAATACATCGTCGGCAGCTGAGACTGTGGAGGAAGCACAGAGGGAAGAGATGACTTTTATAGCATGACTTCAAACACAGAGCTGCACATATTTAGTTTGCATCTACCCGAGAACTCCAGAAAACCTTTTGGAATATGAAGGATTAAGGAGAAGACAGAGATACACTTGATCCCTATCTCACCCTATCAAGCCCAGGCATTACACGTGATGAACTGCTTTCAACGCTTCTCCCCATGTGTGGTCTGATGAGATGGGCCGTCGGGACAAGCATGTCTTCTCCCCCAAAACCCCTGGTATGACTGGCTTGAATCAAACCCATCTGTTTAGTTAAACCTCCTCACTATTCACTTAGCACTGAAAAAACAATAAGGCAAAGGCTCAGAGAGGAAGTCCTCTTCCCAGCTAATCCTTGTCAGGTTATCTGGGGTGTGCTCACCTTGCCGAGTGCTAAATTGTCACTGTTCTCATGAGAACTCAAGAAATGGAAAAACGCTAATGGACAGAAAAAGGACCTGCCCACATCCTCTCCCCAGGAAGAAACACATACATTGATGGAACGGGAAGGAAAATAACCTTAATTAACAGAGACACAGAAAGAGAAGGAAGAGAACAATTTCTCGTGGAACCATGAGTCACGAGAACTCCGCAGCAGATGTTACAAAGTGATTTCGTTTTGAAGACAGAGAGAAGACTTCTTTCCAGCCATCTAATCCCAAACGCAGCTGGCTCTTCTGGCACCGCGCCTCCAGCTCTGGTAGTTCACTGCAGGAATACGTGTCTGCAGAGCCTTCTTAGGAAAGGGTCCAAGGCAATCAGTTGTTTGGAGCAGACTTCTGCTGGGGGGCCATCCTACCCCAGGCACAGCTGAATGGTCTCCTCCAGGCTGTCCCCTGGCCCCACTGAGATGCGTCTGAAGAGCCAGCACGAGGAAAGCTCTGCTGATGTGGGGTCCGTCTCTGCAGAGCGGGGCTGGAGAGCACTTGAAAGATTCAGCAAACCACTGAGGGTTACCCTGCTGACAGCCATTAGCTGGAGATCTGCACACAATTAACAGCGCAGCACCCAGAAAGCACTCAGGAACAGCTGCCTTTCCAAGAGAAAACACTTCCTCAAGAACACAGACATACGCCTGTGTCCCTAAGGGCCAAGGAAGTGGAGATGTTTGTGATAATCAAATCCAACAACAGAAGAAGAATTTTATAGATACTGGCACAGTTCTGGTGACAAGGAGAAAGCAGGGGCAAGGTCCGGTTCAGGAGGTATACTGCGGCAAGGAAGCAAGTGAAAGAGCCAGTACCAACAGCAGGCACTTGAGTGACAAAGAAGGGAACAGTTTTGTCACAACCTGTAAGGAAAAGATGCTGCGTAAAGAGAAAGCAAAAACAGTTTGGTTCTGGCCAGGTGAAGTTTCAGATGAAAACAGGCACACTGGATGATTATGATAAGAAAGTTTCACCACCTGAATGACAGAGCACTGAGTGAAATACTGCAACTTCTTTCCCCAGCTGTCTCTGAGCCATGACTCGTCTTATTTTCAGTTCTTGCTGAAAAATACCATGCTGAAATCCAAAGGCTACAAAAGTTACAGACACTCTCCTCTACCCACTTGCTTTTACCAATTTTGGATACAGATGTGTTTGTTCCAGCCTTGAACCACTTGAGCACATCCTTCCCTTTTCTGCTAAATTAAAGCACCATCTACTGTCAGCAGCCCCTTCCACATGTGCACGTGATGCTCTCCCTGACAGACTGCTGTGTAAACAACTGCCTGGAGGTGGACAAGCAGCTCTGGGTCGGACTGGTGAGCATTTGCTACACACGAGGGAAGCACCAGTTCCATCAGCCAAAGCTGTCCGAGCAGCCTCTCGTTATGGCCCTGTTCCCACACAGCACTTGTAGACTGATCAAAGCCCATTCTTAATTTTCTCTTGACCATACAAACTGGACCAAGTTCATCACATGCCTCATGCTATGGCAGCTCTCCTAGATCTTGAGTCACATTTGCATTACCTCTCCGAACTGTTTTCAGCTTCTCCCCAGATCTCCGAAGCACTGACTCTGGAACACCAGCATGCGGAGCTAATGCTGCTCAAAAACATCCCCTTTGTACAGAGCTTTTATGTATACGTACATCATTTCAATGTTCCTTTTATAGTCATTGGTTGGCAGAATACAACTCTCATCTTGCAAGCACAGTCTGCATTGTCACCTCTGAGATGCCTGACTTTTGGTTCAGCTCCAGTAAAGGAGCACTGCTCAAAAGAGAGCCCTATGGAAAGGTTGAGACTCACTCAACCCTCCAATCCCTCACGACCCCACTCTTTGGCTCCAGCAGATGTTTAGTGCGATTTCATTTTTCCACCAGATCAGCCTCAGTCACTGGGAATACCTGCCAGCAGACTTGCACTGGAATTTCACTAAAGAATTAATTCTCAGCCCTGACAGTAACTTTTAGAAGCTGTGCGTCATATTCCATTCCTAAAAAGCTGATAGATCTACAAAGACATTGCATAGAACATATTGCTGGACAGAGACAAATAACTAATGTCTGTCTTTAGAAAGGTTACCTTTATCTAGCTTCTAGCTTATCTAAAAAATATCCCACTTACATGAAAAGGTTTTATTTCCACAAAGCCCAAGATAACCGACATCAATTATGCTGCCAGCCTAGCTCTGGTCTAGATCAAATTCTCCAGCATTTTTCCTACAAAACCGAGCTCATCAACTTACCGTCACCCCATATCTCTTACATTTGCTGTTCTAGCCAACATTCCAAGAAGGGTTAAAAAGCAAACAGTAATAATAAAGAGAACTCCTTATTTAACTCTTTAAATACTCTCCAGGGCTTACTGATTTAAAAAGACATAATTGCCATTTAAAGTCTTCACAGTTACTAACAAAAAATATAGAACATATTTCATTGTCACTGTAGCATGGGACACCATCATTCTTTTATTCACCACCCTCCCCCTAGAACCTAAAGTTTAGTCTTTGATCTCCCTTTTCCTTTCCTTTCATTTCCTTTTCCTTTCCCTTTCCTTTCTTTTCCTTCCCTTTCTTTTTTTGAGAAGTGCTTTACACACTTTCACTGCAATGCCAGCCACGCTGTGGGACAGTGAGAAGCCTGTAGGGCCACCCTAATGGCACTGTGAGAGGGAAGCATTGGGCAGGCAAGTGACAGACACCCGACCCCACATTCTGACCAGTAGTTTGGACACTTGGCACTAGTGCAGCTGAACTGCTGGCTCCAGGCAAGTTTCTGGCTAAAGAATCACACGGTGCAGGCAGCATCAGTTACATAGCTCAGTGGCTTCCCTAAAAAGGTGTGCAAACACCTTCTGGTTTACTTACATATCATGTCAATCCCATACGCCTTTTCCAGAACAGCTCACGTACTGAATCATCAGACGGAGCCCCCGTTCCAGTTTGCTACCAGGGTGGTATGAAGGAGGGTCGTGGACTTTCCAGACCAGAAAGACATTCCCTAAAGCCCCAAGCTGGGAGCTGGAGCCAGATGTGCAGCCTCTGACACATATGCTCAGAGGTTGAGTTCATCTACACCAAGACCAGGATTCACGTCGACATTCTGGAACAATACAGTACTGTAAGCACATGTATGCATTGTAGCAATTCCTACTTCCTCTTCCTCCCTTGTCAGAGCACTTTAGGGATTTGTAAGGGGAAAAAAACCACAAAGCCTTCCTTTACGCAACTTTGGAACTGAATGCTTTGAGGAAAGATGTAACAGTAATTAAAAAAAAAAAATACATCTTGAGGGCAACTGGTGCTAAGGGAGGCTTAGCATATGCTGGTCTGATCCGGCTGCTGCTTCTTCTACCAGCACTATCAGCCTGGAGGGATACAGACACCTCTCCTGTTCCATCAAGTTCCTTCCTCATTGCTTCTTTATATACTGTATTAGTAAATACTACGTTATAAGCTCAAACTCACCGTACAAAATGGTCTGATTTTCCCCAGGAAAGCTCAGAGCTGAGTTCCAACTGCCATCACAGTTACAACTGCAACTCTACCTACCTCCTGCCTTGGAGTAGAAGCACGTTACCAAAAGCACTACAACACAAAGGTGCCATAATAAAGATGACACGGAGAAAACTAAGAAAGCAGGACATCACTTGCACTGTTACAGAAGTGAACTATAGCATTTGTTCACATGCCCTCCAGCTGCTGCAAGTTGTTAACAAAACCCTCTGCTCACAATGGAGGGATTAGTTGGAGTGAGTTGACAAAGCTGCTCTGGGATGATGAAAGGTGTACGCATACCCGGAAGGATTGAGTTTGCCTCATTTCAGCACCACGTCGGTACATTGTGTCAGGAAAGGTGCATCAGGATGCCCTTTTGACACAGGGATAGTCAAACAAACAAGTTCACTTCCAGGGCTTCTAGGACATAAGTGAAGTTAACATCTCAAAGGGATAGTTTTGTGAAGGGGGACAGAAATGGAGAAGCTTGGGTGGAGACAAGACTGCAGGCTTGGTGTAGATCCCCCACTACACAGCCCTAATCCCCTCTTTCCTTCCTATGCTCTCACGCACTGCTCTGACCTCACCTCCCCTGCCTCTCCCACCCTTCCCCCGGGAAAGCTGCAGTCAGCATGTGGTTACATGAATGCTTGTTTCAATAGGTTTAGAAGTGCTCACCCTCCCCACCCATCCCTATTCCTCTGCCTCTCGTGCTGTTGCTCCAGCACTGTGCCTGCACAACTGTTCAGTGGGAGGAAAGCTCTGCAAATGAGGTGACTGAAATGACCTAGGTTAAGAGAAAAACTCACTTTAAAGCTTGCCTTCAGTCTAGGTATTAGGAAAAAAATTACTCACTGGGAGAGTGGTCAGACACTGGAACAGACTTCCTAGCAAGGCGATTGACATCCTGTGTACTATCTGTTCAAGATGTGTCTGGATAATGCCCTTAATAACATGTTTCAACTTTCAGTTAGCCCTGAAGTGGTCAGGCAGATGGACTCAATGACCTTTGTAGGACGCTTCCAACTGAACTATTCTACCCTAAACATTAGCAGCACAAGGAGAGAGAAGGGAACAACAGAGCAGGTCACAGAAGAAGGTAAGATAGCTTCTTACATTGTCTTCGCTAATAGAGAAAATGTTGATGCAACCCCATCCTAAAGAGAAGGTGAACTTGGAGCATCTTCCCTACTGCTAAAATCAGCTTACTAGACTCCAGAAAGCCTACATGTGGAGGGGCTCAAAAGATCTCCTAGTTTGACCCCTTGTGCATCACAGACTAGATGCATCTAGTGGTATTGGACAGGAAGGTCTTTATACCATTTGTTAATCTATGATTCTATGATCTCTTACCCAACTCTGTCACAACAGAGCATTTTTTCAGCCCATAAATCAGGCCTGCTCCAGTTGCTGCAAAAAGATGAGCAAAGGGTGGAGATGGAGACTTTTCTCCTTGAATGATGAGCAGTAAGGAAGCAATCCAAACCTCAGGCCCCTGCTCCCTTCACACCAGAGCTGTCTCAGAAAGGAACAGTCGGCTCTGTTTTGGCCTTGAGACAAGATGAAAAAGTAGCTAGCCTTCCCTCAACAGTGTGCTCCATCAACTTCTGAAATCCAAAATAGCAGATGCTCCTTGCTTCCAGGACTGTAATTCATTAATGATCACACCAGCAGAACATTTTGGGAAGCATACCCAAATCTTCATTTGGCAAACTTCAAAGCAACCTAAATTAGCACAGGGATTGCAAATAATAAGAATAAACTTTCAACACAGAGATGAACTCCCAACCGTAACTACAGTTGGCAAGATCTACAATCCATATGAGAGCTCTGGAAAGGTTGGAGAAGCTCCTGAACTTTGTCACGGAAAACTGGGAGAAAGGGTGCTGGGCCAGGAAATAAAACTAGTGTGCTTAGAAAGCAGGAATTGTGCTGTTAGCCTGGGTTCAAGGAAGCACCACTGCTTGGAAAGGAGTACTACAGGACTTTCAAAAGAGATCGTGCTCCAGTGAAAACCTATGACAGCTTCTGAAAGACAGTACCTCCAAGCCAGGAGGTAGCACTAGACTGCAGGGAAAAGAGAAGGAATGACAGAAAAAAAAACAAGAATAGGAAAGACTAAAGGAATAATGCTGGGAAGTTGGTCATAAACATGTCAGCGAGTCTCAGAATCAAGCTCTACAATAGGACTGAAGAATCAAAGGAACTTCTTCCAAAGGCATCAATCCAAATACCTCAGGACCCATGAGTACTGCTATCACATCCTGGCACAGGCTTGGACAATCACACATTCCTGCCTTAAGAGTAAGGAATTCGTGAAACATTTTGTTAAAACAAGCCAGATCCTTCTTTCCCTCTAAGAGGTTCTTGTGATCCTGTTGCTTTGTCAGAAAGGCTGAAAAAGAATAATGTGTTTATTGAAAACTTGCTATTTACTTATTTGAAAAATAGTCAAGAGAATGTACTGTGACACCATAGGAAACAAAAGATTGGGAAACAGTCAAAAGGTAAAGGCTTTTTTTCCACTTACGTTTGACATAAAAGGCCTCTTTGAGTTTACAGTTTACTGGAAAAAGGACTGTTTCCAGCTCCTGATCCACCTCCAAAGCACAGCCAATCTCTGGCAAAATTTATTTAGGACATGGAAAATAATTCCTTCAACGGCTACTACTCCAAAAGGTCTCATCTTACCTGTCAAGAGCTGGAGTTAGACGGTAATCTTTGGTTGCTGACAGGATGGCTTTGATCAAATTATCTAGGGAGAAAGAAGAAGGCATTAGGAAGAAGTTCTCACTTCTAACAGAAATGAAAAACAAAGTGATGTAAAGCATCCAAAGCAGTTACTTGGAGGAAACAAGGTTCATATCAGGAATAACAACTTTTACTTGCATATACCTATTTTCTCTGGGCAATGATCTTCACAAACTGTCTGCGAAGACATGTAAGACATGTGATGGGCCAAGTTTTGATGTACTGCACAACTGAGTTGCAGAGAGAGTGCCAGGAAACAGACACACTCCAGTTTAAGGCAGTGGTTTCACACCCACTTCCCTGAAATTGCAGTTCCACAAACACTTCAGACGTGAAAAAGCCAATGCCACTGTCAATACTTGCTTTCATGCAAGCTTTTACGCAGCAAAGCGGTGAACTGAATGTAGGACCAGCAAATAGATACAGTATTTCTCTGAAATATTCTTCTAGCATATCATTATTTTCAAATCAGGGATTTCATGTGTTAGGTATAGGTTCTATATATCTGGCAGCCATGAGTAATTTCTGTTCTGTGAGCTCACAGTCCTCCAGAATTCATAGGGATCCATGTTGCCACGACAATGGCAACCTCCCTTGAGTTCCCCCTTTGATGTCTCCTGGCTACACCAGCCAAATTCTCTGCTTTGAATCTGGCTTCTCCTAGTTTCAATTATACTGGAAAAGACTGTGAACAATCAGTCCCCTTCCACCTTCCTTAGGAGATTACAAATATCTCTCATATCCTCTCCCTACACATAATGGTCAATTGGCTCAAAAGTGCTTCGGAAACAACCAATCAAAAGGAGTAAATAAGTCCCCTTTCTTTATGAAAGATTAAAAATGACACAGTAACATTGAAAAGAATGACATCAAGTGATTGTTTACAGTGAACATAAATAGTTTTCCTGATGCTACTTAGGGCATTTGGCATAGTATGGGCATCTCTTTTAAGCAAGGACTTCGTTCTTATGTACTACTTAAGCTCCATCACTCTGCAGAAACTGCCGGATGAGGGTGTAGGACAAACACATAAGACTGAGGCAGCCAATGTGCCAAACAACTCTGAGCCTGACAAAAAGCTGGTGCGACACAAGGCAGACATAAAAAGGTGAAGAACAGAAAACCACAGACGGTTCCTCTCAATTTAATGAGTTTTTGACATGGCATTACTGACGGCTCCTGCCAACTGCTGCAAGCTGGGAGCTGTGGTTACTTTCAGAAGACAATGTTCAGGAGTCCAATAAGGAAAGAAACAATTTGTAGGGTAAAAGCCACTTTACTTTGCTAACCGAAACAGTTTTTGTTTTCCTTCATTTGAAGATTTCTTCCTGACATGTTGACAACAGACTCCCTCTCCAACAGGAATGCTATTTCCCTAAGTCTTCTGCAACAACAGTAGGTTGTCGCGACCTCTAATGGCACCGCGCCACAGCCCTCTCCTTGGCCTGTCTCTTACGTTGACTTTTACTACATGGTATACATTACTGTGGTTATTTTCCCACACTCTCAGAAAAAAGAGATCTAAAGATCCCATGTCAAGGGCTGCAGCCTCCCATCTACCAAGCTTTTCTCGTGCCAGGTTTGCTCTACCATCCAAAGATTAACACTCTGCGCTTCTCGCAGGCCACGCTTTATATCAAAAACCACTAATGTAGTTTTTCTCATCTTGCCAACTTATCAGAAATGCCTTCAGAGCAAATGTTCAGGAATTAAATATGACTACTTTAGGACTGGATATGGCAGCATCTGGAATGGGGATGTTACCCATTCCTATCACCCAGCAAGAAAACACAAACAAACTAAACAAGATAGGACATTCAGAAAATATAAAAATAGCTGAATGGGAGATACTCCTTCAGCAAACCCCACAATCTAACAACACATGGCATCCAAAGAGGCTTGGATGATGCACAAATCACAAGTGTTATCATTCAAAACTGCTGACTGAACCTCAAAACAAAGTATTTCATTGCTGAGTGTTGGCTCGTGGCAGCCATGAAGGTGGCCCAAATGCCCTCAGTGCCAGTTTCTCCCATCACTAGAAGTCACGTACAGAAGCCAGGACTACTAAAAGGAAAAGCTAATGGTGTGGCTAGGGGAGAGGCATTAGATCTTTTCAGTTGAGCAGGAACTCTGCTAGAAGCTGGACACTATGCTGCTGCTGAGGTGGGCACCTTGCTCACGGCACCAGAGACCTACCTGCACTGAACGTGGCAAAAACCGAAGGACTCCGAGCAGAGCAATCCAAGGGCAGTGTTACAGGAAAGCAAGATTTGTTCCTGATAACTGCCAGGTTTTCTCCATCTATTTTACCATTTTTAAAGGCATCACCAGTGTATGGCCCTTACTTTAACATGGGCAGTATTAGTGGTAGGTTGACAGTTGGACTAGATGATCTTACAGGTCTTTTCCAACGTTAGTAAATCTATGGACGCACGCTTGAAGAGAGATTGTTTGGTTAGGGCAACAGCTATGCATACAATTTGTGGGGTTTTTTTTGGTAGATGGTTCACCCAGGCTGTGAGGAAAGCAAGGCATGGATGCAGACACAGTGCTGGCATATCTTCTCTCTCACTTGGCACCCAAGAGGAACGGAACACTGGTGGGTGTACAAGTGCACCAAGGAGGGGCCAGAAAGGGCCTGAGTATACATGTTCTCAGTACTACAAAAGATAAAAGATAAAAATCCCTCCTGTTACAAGCAACGGGTATGTGTGCACTCACCTCCTGCTTCCAGGGCCAAGGCACGCAGCCAGCTCAGGTGTAACAGAATTCATTAGCTCAGACACATCCCCATTCAGGCAGGTCTCATTCTTTGAGAGACATTTCCCATCTGGAAACGTTTCAGCTACTTTTGTTTGGTGCAGAACCCCAGCAAACCAGCCCAGCAGACATGTCTCAGCATCACATGCCTGGAGAGGCAAACCCTGGGGCGCATGGTGCAGAGACCAGAGGGGCTCTGAGGAGGACCAGCTCTGACCTAGCAGAACTCATGGCTGCCTCAGTAAGCACAACAGCAGTATCGCTACACACGTACTGTTCCTCCTATTCATTCTGTGCAGTTCAAGGCAGGCATCACCAATACTAAATCCTTCCTCCAGCCTGTAGGAAAACAATGATAATAGAACTATAGGATCGTTTCAGTTGGAAGGGAACTCCAAGGGTCATCTAGTCCCACTCTCCTACAATAAACTGGGATACCTACAGCTCTGTCAGGTGCTCAGAGCCCCATCTAGCCTGACTTTGAGTGCATACAGGGACAGGGCAGCCACCAATTCTGGGCAACCTGTTCCAATGCCTCACCACCGTCATTGTAAAACCTTTCTTTCTTATATCTAACCTAAATCTCCCCTCTATTAGTTTGAAACTATTTCCCCTTGTCCCATCACAGCAGACCCTCCTAAAGAGTTTGTCCCCTTCTTTCTTACAGTCCTCCTTTAGATACTGAGAGGCCGACCTCAGGTCTCCCTGGACCCTTCTCTTCTCCAGGCTGAACAGCCTCAAATCCCTCAGTCTGTCCTCATAGGGTAGGTGTTCTACTCCTTGGATCATTTTTTGTGGCCTTTCCAGTTAAAATGGCAGTGGCAGCACAAACACTACAAATCCTTAATGCTACAAATGTTAGCATTCCTGGGAATGAAACGTATCTCAGCATGGCTTCTCTTAAGATCAAAATCCCGCATACAAGAGCAAGCTAGATACTACAAGTGACATGGGCACAAATACTTCAGTTATTAGTGTCTGTGTGATTTTTCCTTTACACCCTTTAAACCAATTTTTGTATGGAAAGAGAAGTTAAAATAATACAAGCCATCCCCAGCTCTACCTGACAGCCTGTGAAGCACCTCTCAGAAAAGCCAGAGGGGTGCTTTCCCCCCTCCTGCCCTGAGAAGCAGAGCACACTGCTTGGCAAGAAGAAACAAGGAGGACAAAATACAAAAGAAAGGTTTCCCAGCTACCTGCCTGGGGTTCCCACCAGCACCACGCTGGATCAGAATCACTTTGTGTTGCTTCCAAATGAGTCAGTGTTGCACTGCTGCATCTCTGCAGCTCCTTGGAGGGCACAGTCACCAAAGCATCCACTTTCTCCCAGTTTTAAATAATGAACACATCACTGGGGCAAGCAATCTATGACAGTTTTCCACAGCTAAAGTTTCTGTTTATTATACTTCTTCTCTTGTCACGGAGAATTTAGGTTACTAGGGACCGAGGGAGGTTATTCAACCCATTTGTCTATCAACCACTATGCACGCACTATTACTATACAAACAGAGCAATAAGCCTCTGCACATTTTCCTCCCATCTAGAGGAGGAGTTGACCACATTTATCTAAGAATCCTGAGTTATCATGACATATTCTATCAGCTTTTTTGTATAACAGCAGAAGATTCAAAAGCAACTCAGGACTGCACGGTTTCTCTGCACTAAAGTACATCTTGACTTCAGGTTGACCCTGAAATTTTCAGACATTTGGAAAAACTAAAAGTAAATAGTTAGAAATTAGGCGGGCAGTG
>JANHGO010005435.1:0-23070 GCA_024606505.1 Aquila spilogaster
AAATGCAATGAGAACATTTCAGGGTAATGCAGGGATCGGCTTACTTCTAGGCAAGAGTCCAGCTCACACATTTTAGAATGGCTACCGTGGAACCAAAATGTGTATAGGAAAGTGGGTGTGAAGATTATTAAAATAACCAGGCCTGCTCATGATTGCATGGGATGAAGACAGTATAATTAACTTGGCTAAAGGAGTGTCTTATCCGTGCGATATATGTAAACTGATAAGAGGCTAAACAAGTGGAGGCAGCCGAAAATTGAATGAGATGGAACTGAGACTCCAGAACAGCTCCAAGAAACTTGACTCACTTTGTTGCTGTAAAACGTCCATCTGATCTGCAATGGAATCATGGAAAGATCACTCGGTTTGGTCTCCATCCTGAAGCAGTTCACACTATAGTGACATTATTTATAAGCAGGACTTTAACAAGGTAGCTTTGCCTGTGCTCAGAGCCAGCTAAAAATTAGTTTGCAACAGATTGCCATGGTATTTGGCAAAATTTTCTTGAAAAAAAAAAAAGGTTTACCTGGCAACAGCTAACCAGAGTGAAGACAGGAAAACAGTGGCTACAGGGAAACGAGATATAAAGTATGTATGTAGATCATACTATCTGAACAGAAATGAAACTCGTCATTGATCCACTAATATCATTTTTTGAAAAGCTGTAAGAAGCAGATGAAAGTCAAATTCTATTTTTTCCTGCATTGTCAATAATTCCATAACGTATTGTTGCATTTTCATTTGGCTTTTCCAAATAAAGTTTTACAGCATAAAGAATTTTGAAGTTCAACTTATCCTTAAAACTTTGATGTACTGAAGATAAGAAAGATTGTACAAAATAAAGCCTATTGCCAAGGGATCTAGAAAGAACTGAAGAGGAAGCCATGAGGTTTAGGACATCTTGAATAAACCTTTTTTTCTGGTATGGCTGCTCAACTGAAGAACAGAGTTGGCTTAAACATAAATTGAGATCTACTTCATGTTTTCTATTTAAAATGAAAAATATATATACATTAGCAGAAAAGTCTGGTTTACACTGAGAAAAAGTCTTTCATGGGATCTGGAATGCATTTTATACCGAGCACTTGCAGTATGAAGTATTGAAAAGTAATGATACTAGACTTTCAAAGAAGACCAGATGGGATTTCTGTAAGCCCTTCTATACAATGTTTTCACCAACTGAAGTATTCAAATGCTGAGAGGAACATGGGTTCACATCTCACCTTTGTGGGACAAATCACAAGTCCAGTTCCAGGCTGCCAAGTGTTAGTAACATGCTTGGAAGATGGACTTTGCTATTCAAATCCTTTTCCAGAATCAAAGTGAGATAGATTTGGAGCTTAAGGATGCTATCCAAGGTAAGTGTCCTTAAGCTATTCCCTTTAAAATATTTTGGGGCAGAATAATATGAAATCCTCTTCTTGGAGCAGCTTCAGTTTTTAAGACATCTATATTCAAAGTGGTATATTTAAATGTGGAATCAAGACCCTAAAGATCTCTCCAGCCTCTCATCCAGTGAGTGTTAAATACAATACAGAAGACTGAAAAAGTAAAAACTACTAGGTGAACTTTCTTTCCCATTTTAGCTAAATTCATAGCACTGCTCATAGTCTATGAGATTTGACTATGGTAGCACTACCTTTCTTATTCCTACCATTTGTAGGAACTCCTAGGTATTCCTACTATTTGTAGAAGTACTTTGAATTTGTCTCAAGAATTCTTAAAAATAGAAACAGTCCAACTGAACAACATGCTATAAAAATGCCTGTAGAAAACAGTGTTTTGTTGTCTTTAGAATTTCATTTTAAAATTCAATCTTTTTTTAATCAAATTTTAAAAAACTGTTATTTTCAGAGAAATTTTTCAGTTCTCTGAATGATTACTTAACAAATAAACAAGGAATTAAAGAGTAAGAAGTAAATTTGCTTTTGTGAAGACATATTACATCATACTTCCTACTTTGGTTCCCATTACTGGATATTTTTTCTCTCAAGCAAATATTTAACGGTCCTTTTCAGAAGTGACATACCAGACTGAGAAACTAAAGTATGTTTCCTCTCAGAGCAAGCCTTCAATACAAATCCTATGGAACTCTTCTATTTCTAGACCCAGCACAGCTGGTGCTTGGAGATCTTAAGACTGCATAAATGAAAATGAAACTACATGACCTATTTCTCTAAAAGCAATACCTTCATTTTCTTGTTTTAAATCAGAAGGACAGTATCCTTCCTCAGAATTTTAATTCAGATGAGTTCCTATTTTTCAGCAACAAAGAAGTGTACTAGTGAAACCCTAGCTTATTTACTTTGACAACCAAACAAAAGTATTAATATGAGAAAAGGAAAGTAAGACTTCAAATTGGCCCTAAAATGAATTGATGGATCTCATCTGTTCTTATTGCCTAAAGAGCAGAATAGTTCACATCAACTCAGGCAGGGTAGGACAAGGAAGAATATTGCGTTCTCCAAACTATTTCTTGGCTTCTCACTGTTACTCTCCTTCCCACTTAATCAATATTGTGTATCATCTCCCTTTCATACTTCTTCTGGAAGTGATCCAAGGGGAGGTCAGTATCCTTCATTCGGCTCTGATTCAGAATTTTTATGGTAGCTACTGAATTACTTGAAGCTTTAAAGAAGTCAATTTTCTAAAGCTGAGAACAACTAAAGCCAAATCTCTTGAGAGAAAGAATTTAAACAGAAAAATATGAATAATTAGGAACTGTTTAAGAATATTTTACTGGAAGTCCAAAAGTTACAATCAGTAAAGAAGGACAACTGTTCTGGTAATAAGCCAACTTGGCTTAGAATGGAAATGAAAACTGTTCTTAAAAATACACATGCATACAACATTTGTATGTCTGTGTGTGTTAATGTGCATAATCTAATCAATACATATAACGAGTAAAACAGGAGAAAATGGGATGAGTAGGCAACTGATAAAGAAAGAAGAAAGATAAATGTAAAATGAATATAGAGAAAAGCTAAACTACAACCAGAGTTGTTTAATAATATTCAACTAAAATACTTCTCTGTACTGAATAGAAATGACATAACCCAGAACACAGTGAAGGGAATGAGACAATTATATACTTTGTTTTAATGGCTCAATAAGCTAGGTGTGTTAATAATTTCTCACAGGTGCAAATGAAAAATATGAGTTTTCATATAGTCAAATATTAAGATGTTCTTCTCAGAACAAAGAACATGAGCCTACAATCAATACAGAACATACAGTGCTAATAGACATTCTTTGATCATGACCTGCCATTCATTCTGCATTATCAACTGGCTAGAAATTGAGGACAGACAAATATGAAACAAGGTGCACATTTTAGAAAAGAGAGTAGTTAATCACCAAATCAGTCTGACAAGAATCATTTATCTTTATTATTGTTGTTTTGTTTATCCTAAGCATCCATTCCTCTAGTTCTTCCCCTTCCTCCAGAGGAATGTATATGCTAATTCAACTGGAAAAGTCAGGCTAAAGACGGAGTGGTTTCTTTCAGCTTGGAATCCAGGGCTGCAATACAAGTTCTGTCTGGGCTTGACAATAGTACTGGGAGAGAGAACATCTGATCTGTAGGAGTGCAATGGAAATCTTCATCCAAGAAATGAAGATATATAACTGAAGGTATACTCTCCAGATTCTTCATCTCAAAATGGACCAGCTCAAGAATTTGTACAATAGTATTGTGAACATGATCATGGACTCACTAAAATCAATCCTGGAGTGGAATATGTATAATACTGTATGTCTCTATATTATGCATATAATACTATAATATTACAGTATAGATATTATTATATATTATTATATATAATTTCCGGCAGGATCAATTTCACCAAAAGACCTGCTCAGCATGAAGAAACAGGACAGCATGGGGTGGGAATGACATGGTCTGAAAGGTAATTTTCATGACCAAGATAGATTGAGGTAAAAAACATACATAGAACGTCCATTCATAAATGTTTCCATTCCAGAAGAACATACTCCAGAAGAAAGTACCTTTAAAGATACTTTACACAAAAGAATTGTTGGTCTAATCAGCTAATGAGAATGTGATTCATAAATACTCCTTGTTAGAAGAAAGTCTACTAGGATACAGGCAGTTTAAAAGAAGATACTTCAGCTGAACTTGGTTCTGTAACTTTTCTGTCAGGTATTATATGAGATAGAATATCAGGATTGTCATGATACAGGCAGCTTAACAATAGGCCAACAATATTGTTTTTTCACTGTTTCTTCCTATACCTAAATCTGACGAAAACTGTCATTTTTATCTTTTCTGTAACTCAAAACAGAACAAAAAAAGGAAAGTATCTTGATGTTAAATTTCACAAGTAATTTACAATTTAAAATTGATAGTTATAACTACTTTTACTATTGTTATTCAGTGCTCACCTTCATATGAAAAGAACCTAGTATCTCACTGAAAGCATTTGAAATCTTGTAGTTTTTCTTAACCATTAAAATTTATGGTCATCCAAATTAGATATATTCATACAATTGATTATGGTAGTTTTCCTATTTACAAAAATAATTGACTTGATACAGCAAAAAAAAAAAAAAAAAAAAATGAGTCCCCAGAAATATCGTCAACTAGAATCAGAAAGCAAGACTCTCTACTCTTCTGAGTAAGACAACAAGAATAGTGTCAAGAGGAATAGCCCTTGTGTTAAACTTCTTTGTCCTTCAAGCTTTTCTGTATGAACCCTTTCTTTGAATTTTTAAATTCAAAATATACGAAAACATCTATTCTCTGAGATATAGGTACAGTTCCTACTGTATCACTGCTTCCTTCCAAACTAAAATACTTCTGTTTCTAGCTCTCCCAAAGTCTCAGCTGTGCACACTCAGAGCTATTCCTTCATATCCACCAGCTGTTATCACCATAGGTCTGAGACAGGGAAATGAATGTGTAGCTTGGCTCATATAACTGTGGGTCTGAGAAGCGGCAAGAAATATGTAGTTATGAGAATATACCAATACTCTTTTCTACAAAGCCAGGAGCCTAGACTCAGCCTGTCCATGCTGAATTCTTGAATCAGGCTAAATGGGCTTAGAGACAGCTCTCAAGTCTCCTTGAGTCTTTCAAGACATCCTGGAAACTGTGCCTACCTGGTATTAACCTGCAGTTCAGTTCTCATGAAAGGTGAGCTTAAAAGGTCAAGAGACCAACAAAAATCCAGAATCCAGAAACAATACTTACGACAAACAGCCCTCCAGGCAAACTGGTGAGGATTCAAGGAGTAAGTGTCAAGAAATTTGACTGGCAATGAAGGTTTCCAAAGGCAGTGCATTTTGACAAATTGACATTTTCCAATGGGAAAGATTTTCACCGAGTGTTTTTCCAGTTTTCCCTAATATTATTCTAATCCAACCTATTTTTACATATTTCTCTCACATACAATGCAATGCTCTTTCAGAACGCAGACTTTCTTCCATGACCTTCTGATCCAAATTGGGTATTTTTCACATGGAGCAACTCAGTGTGCAACTACCAAGAAAATTCTTCTGGTCCACCTCTTTCATCCATCCTTTTTCAGGTGATAACTTAGATGTATGACAAAAACTGAATGAATTGTACAGTAGTTTGCTCCCAGCTATCATATTTTCTGGGGGTCCAGAAACCTTCTCCCTCATATGATAGATTCATTACTGAAAGGTTGTATGATATGACACTTACAGTACCAACATGTTAATGAAACTGAGCAATATGATGGGATTTTTTTTGGCTACCTCTCAATTCATTTAGTTTTCTTAAAAAATCAAGAAGCTTACCTTCAAAAGAGCAATTTTTTACATTAAAATGGTATTGAAGTAAAGAGGATTTCATTGAATCACCACATTATTTGTAGTAGGCTTAACTAGTTTGACATCCTTTCTTCTTTTTTCATCACTCAATGTAAATCCAAATGATAAGTGGTTGAGATCATTCCTTCTAATGATCTTCCATTATTTATTATTTAGAGAAGGCTGCTTGATGAATTAGTTTATAATCTACATCCCTGGAATACAATTGCATTCAGACTACAGCAGCTACAATTTCTCCTGGAAGATTAGATACTTCCAAAAGATGATTTTGTATTTGAGGATATTCTGTTGGGGCAGATTGCTAGATAATTCTGACTGTGAAGGTATAATGAGCTCTTCAGAAAAGTGAAATTACTAAGGGAAAACCAGCAGAAAGTTAGAGAAGATTTGGCAGCAACAATGCATATTTTAGCACTTTTTTTCACTGTTTTATGTAAAGGTCAATATTTGAACAATATGAATAAAACTACTAATTCTAATTCTATTAATTGAAAATACTGTGAAATGGCTAGCATTTATATTGACTTATAACAATACAAAGTGTTTAAAACCAAGAAGAAAAATGTTTGATACTATGAGTGGTTTAATCAGTCATACAATGTAAGAAAAAAGGAAATTCAGATGAAAATACATTCATCTCATTTCATGAAAATGAAGATGAATGAGCCAATCTCTAATGTCAAGCGTAGCATCCTTCCTACCTAGACTGGACTGCTGAGATCTAGCCAGGAAACATTAGGAACTAGGAAACACAGTGAATGACTGGAACAAGCTCATTGGTATTTTCTGTATTTCCCTCATACAACTTTACTTCAGTATGGCAAATACCTCTCTACAAGCACCAGTTATTATAAAACTTTTGTGTAGATAGTTACCCTAGAGCTCACTCTGTCATGGATTGTCTAAGCAAGGAAGAGTAATCACTCCAAGAGGACAAGTTGTGCAGATTTCAGTGAAGTTAATCAATCTCCATCACAGGGCTGTATCTTTCAGAAATTTGGCTAAAACAAAACCTATTCAGAACATGGTTTGGAATGAGAGTATTAAGAATACTTTTTTTCTTCTCATGATAAACTTTGAAAGACCATCCAGTCCTCAGGAATAGATGATGAACTCATATATGAATAATGAGCATTGTTATCATATCATGTAGCACACAAAACTATAGCACTAGGCTGACAGCTGGGTGATCACACCAGCTTGTTTGGGCTCCTGGCTCTAACAGTTACTTTTTACTTACACTAATTGAATCAAATATTAAATGACCAGTTGTCAAAAATGCCACCCAAGGACTCTGAGTGGACACAAACCTGCTCAGAGAACAATCCATATGATATAAAAGATGCATGAGAATGATGGCAACAGAGGCAGGGATTGAAGACTGACTTAATTGTACTTGTACATCTTCTGTGGAGCAGCAGCAGCAGAAACTTAACAGAACTGCACAAAAAAGATGCCACAGAAAAATATTGGGCAGCAAAACTATATTCCAGGCAGTAGGTAAGAAGCAAAGATCATGGGCATCATTTGCAAAGATGTTATTCTGAATAAGGTATTTGTGTTCTTTCAATTTCTGCTATTTCCAGTGAAATTGGGGTGTATGTATCTTTTTTTTTTAACTGCAAATGATCTCATCAAAGAAGTATCTAATCTCATCCATCATTAAACTTCTCTTCATGATATATAATAATTTGCTATACTTTCTGTATACTCTCCACTATTCTCAGAACATCTTTTTGCAGCTCTGTACATTCCCATAGCTCAACAAAATAAAGAGCATGCAGCCTTTCTCATGGCAGCTGGTGAGCGTGATAACTTTTCTCTCACTATGGTACAATCCATTTCATTATATCATGTCTTTCAGATTGGAAAAATTACCTCAGGAAAATAAGGCTGTCTTAAGTAACCAGACTCCAGATGTCTAGCACCTACATGCAATGCAGGATCATAACCTATGCAAGTGCCAAAAGCAGTCAGCAAAAACATCACAAACTGAGTTTGATACAATGCAATGCCAGATCTGACAACAATAAACCACAGAAAATATATAACCTTATCAGCAGCGAAGCATTCAGTAGAGCCTACGTCATAAGGAGCTGGCTGAGTGCGGCTTTAGAAAGAAGTGTGATATTTTCACAGTTTTGAATAACTTAATTTTCCCTTCTTCATTCGGTACTGTTTTTTCTTATCCTTCTTCTCAGTTCATCTGCACTCATCGACAGTCCTGTGCAGCTCCCTGCAATCTCCTCAAACTTGATACTCTAGTTCCCTTAAAAGTTATGACTATTTATCTCTCTACTTGGACAGATTAGCCCATGCTGTGGCAGGTAGAGAAGGATTCAAGCAAAACTCTGTAGGATATATCACTAATCCAGTCAGCACCAACCATCCCATCTTGCACAAGGAATAAAGGTACCACTGCAGGAAACATTGCAAGGTAGGACGTGGGGACTCCTCAGCCCATCTGAACTGATCTAATACATTGGTCATTCTCCTGCCATCTTGGGCACCAAATGGTCCCTTTCTAAAATTACAGATTTTGCTGTCACATTTGCCCTTCCTTTTCTTTACATAGCTTTAATTTTTAAGTTTCTTAAAAAATGCATTTGATATAGAAGGGATAATTACAAACTTAACTGTAATTAGTATTTGAGCCCTATTAATTCAAGCATGTACAATCTGTGGCCCCCAGGCCACAGGCATTGCAGGATAGACAGTAGTGCAGCCTGCCCCCTGCCCTGTGCATTCACGGGGAGGTTCTTCCCTGCCAAGCAGCCTGGCAAAAACCAAAGCGTGGGTGTGCTATTAATGCTGTCTCTGCTGAAACCAGGACAAAGGGAGAGAGCAGTGCAGGGCTAACTGCATATCTCATGCCCATGGAATCATAGAATTGATTAAGCTGGAAGGGACCCTTAAAGGTCATCTAGTCCAACTCCCCTGCAATAACAGGGACACTTACAGCTCCATCAGGTTGCTCAGAGTCCCATGCAGCCTGACCTTGAATGTTTCCATGGGTGGAGCATCCACCACCTCTCTGGGCAATCTGCTCCAGTACCTCACTATCCTTATAGTAAAAACTTTTTTCTTACATTCCATCTAAATCTACCTTCTTTTAGTTTGAAACCATTTTCCCTAGTCATGTCATAACATGCAGTTACTGAGTCTGTCCCCTTCTTTCTCACAGCCCCTCTATAGACACTGGTAGGCCGCTATCAGGTCACTTCGGAGCCTTCTCTTCTGCAGGCTGAAGAGCCCCAGTTCTCTCAGCCTGTCCCTGTAGGACAGGTGTTCCATCCCTTGGATCATTTTTGTGGCCTTCCTGTATATGCACTCCAACAGGTCTATGTCTTTCCTGTACTGAGGACTCCAAATCTGGACACAGTACTCCAGGTGAGGCCTTACCCATGCAGAGCAGAGGGGCAGGATCACTTCCCTCATCCTGCTGGCCACGCTTCTTTTGATGCAGCCCAGGATACAGTTGGCATTCTGGGCTGCGAGGGTACACTGCTGGTTCATGTCCAGCTTCCCATCCACCAGTACCCGCAAGTTCTTTTCGGCAGGGCTGTGCTCTAACCTTTCCAGTTCGTACCAATAGCAGTTTGACATGACCCAGATGCAAGACCTCGCACTTGGATTTGTTGAACCTCCTGAGTTTCTCCTGGGCCCACTGCTCGGACCTGTCTAGGTCTCTGTGGATTTTATCTCATCCCTCAGGTGTGTCAACCACACCACTCAGCTTGGTGTCATCCACAAACTTGCTGAGGGTGCACTCGATCCCAGTGTCAGTGTCACTGCTGATGAAGATGTTAAAGAGCCCCAGTCCCCTGAGGGACACCACTCCTCACTGTTTTCCATCCAAACACTGAGCCATTGATCACCACTCTCTGAGTACAATCTTGTAACCAGGTCCTCATCCATTGAGCAGTCCACATGTAAAATCTGTATCTTTCCAATTTGAAGAGAAGGTCAATGGCCTTTCTGAAGTCCAGACAGATGACAGCAGTGGCTCATTCCTTCTCCACTGACGTAGTTACGCCATCATAAAAAGTGACAAGATTTTATGCTTTTGTTGCTTTTTTTTTATCGTTTTAAGAAAAATTGTAATAAAATAAAAGTTTTGTTACTTACATAGATTAAATATATTACATATTTTATATGAGGCCCAAGAAAATTCCTTTTAACTCAATGAGGTGCAGGCAAGCCAAGAGTTTGGACATCCATGGATTAATTATTTGATATAAAATCTAAATCAAAGCAAACATGGTTTGCCAGAACAAATGGACAGTTCTTCTTCAGTTGCAACATTTTCAAAACTCACACTATACCAAAATTGAAACAGTCCGTAGGGAAAACCTTATTAATCATTGAACAACTGACAAATTAACTTCTAAGTGGGTTGATCAGTTGGCTGTCCTCAGTGCTATCTTTGAGTTGCAGTTGTTCTACACCTTTTCTGAGAAAGCCCAGTACATGAGACATCAAGCTTTGCCTTGTCAAATAGCTTCTCTTTTAGCAGACGTCTATTATTAACTAGATTTCTAGAAACTTGAAATCTAGTTAATACTGCTAGACATCTCTAGAAACACCTTGAAAGAACTTCTCATGGAAAAAAAATTGAACAAATAACTTTGTCCTCCCATCTCTAAATCTCTCCAGTCTTGATTCTTGGAACACTTGTGTCCTGAGACTTAGCAAATCAATGTGGATCAGAGGGGTAGTTAGAATCAAAACTAATGTTACTTCTCATTATGAAGTACAAAATATGGGTAGGTACAGACCTCATTTAAATGGGAAAAGAAGGAAAGAAAACTCTCACACAAAATCTTTAAACAAAACAGCATTGAGGAAGATGCTTGGATAGCATTAGTGAGTAGCATCGGCAAGAGTCAGTATTTCTCAGATAATTTTATTAATTTTTTTGTTGAATAACAGTAAGCATGAGCATCCAAACTGAGACTAATTTTCCCTATAGTTTGCCAGTTAAATATGGAAATGCATCACTAATTATTCTTTAACATCTCTCTAATATTAGACTCAAGTAAACATTAAGGTCTCTTATGGACATTCAACTATCAGACAATCCCAGAAGTAAATGCCTTTGCACTTTTTTGACCAGCTAGAAGATCATTGTCAGTTATTAAAGAAAGATGTGGTAGCAATGGTTCATTACTTAATGCTACCATTTATAACTGACAATGAAATCATACATTCTGATAAAAACAAATCATGACCATATCGTAGCAGAGCAGAGGAGCCAAGGCTGACACAAAAGTCTTTTAATGTTGGAATACTGAGATACATCCATGAGAAAGCTCATTGATTGACTTAATTTTAAGAAGAGTTAAGTGTATGACAATAACAGTAGAGGGGAGGAAGAAAGCAAAAGTTAAGCAATAAGCAGCACTGGGCAAGAGCTGTGTCTAGCACACCTATGGAACTGGACTCAGCAAACAAAAGCAACTACAACCACTGTACAACAAAACAAAGGAAAGGTTTATTAAAAAGCCTAGATTTGTTCATGAAGGACATGAAACTGAATGTTATATGTTATGAGTAATAGAAGCATGGTAAAATAACTGCCATCAGTTAAACACAAAAAAATTGAGACCTTCCTACAGAGGGAAAAGGTTTAAATAAATATAAGGGTAGTAAGGTAATGTTATCGAATTTACATGACAAACTGTAACGAGGAGAAGAAAGTGAAGTGCATGAAAGCCAGTTCATATGATCATTCTTCCAGAAGACTAATGAAGTAGATTCTGGTAGACAGTTCTCAGGGGCAGAGTCATCAAGATGTTACACGGGAAAGAGAAAGGCTAATGCAGCCAGAACTTTGCTCCTTTCTGATTAAAGCATTGCCTGAAGTTGGGGACTGAAATTCCCATGAGACCAATGAGCCAAAACTGCAAGCTGAGACACTGCTGTCTAAAATCTCTTGGAACAAAATCCACAAGGAAAAATAAATATTTTAACCAAAAGGAAAAGATAAATTGTTACTTGAAATGAGGTTTCTATTCATCAGATCTCCAAATCAAAAATAGAGACAAAAAGCTTGTCTGAATATCCTGGCTTTTTCATTTTTACATTGACTTTCCTCACATGTTCCTCCCTCTTCCTCAGTGAGATATCAATTTTATTGCAACGGTGAATTTGGCAGTCAAGGAGCATGCAAAATAAATTTTTTTCAATCAAAAAACATTCAAAACTGCCACTTTCTGGACAGTTTTGATTTAAAAATATTCTCTTTCCATAGTTTTACTTTGGTAGAAATTTACCACAAATATTTGCTGGGATATTGACTAAAAGGAGGAAGTAAATGGCATGTGAAAGGGGCTAGCTACTATCACCTGATAGTGATAAATTACATCGGTGTTAAGAGAAGTGACTGAGATAACAGCCATTTCAATCTCTGTGGCATTAATGAAGCAGCTCTTACAAGGGACTAGCTAGAAATAGATTCAAATAAACATGACAAATAACTCGTTCTACTAAAAATAATATTCCAACTAACTGACACACCTTAAGAGTTGGGCTATAATTTATCTAGTATTCCTTCAGAGTTCCTTTCTTCTTTGCAAGCCACATGAACAATCATGGTGTCACTTAATACTCTTTTTTACCTATAAAATATTTTATTGATGGTTAGGTAGCATGTAATATATAGTGTAATTTGGTTCACATGGTACTGACTATTCTGTTCTTTTCAAATTGCTAAGACTCATTACCTAGAAGCTAATGAAATATAAGAAGCTAGCCCAGACTCCAAAATTGATGGATTCTTCTTCTATTCCCTTCTGGAGCCATCAGGAATTTTCTCAGCATCAGCAAGAAGCAGATAGTTGGAGACGAGACTTTCCACAAGATTTAGATGGGTATCTTTTCAGTGAGAAAGAACCAGTTCTGAAAGCACAACTCAGAGAACATGTCAGCAGAAGTGGAAATTTTGGAGGGGGAATTTCCCTTGTCTCCATCACAGAAGGTATTAGCATAATTCCTCAAGTGCACACTATCTAAGATACCTGTGAGTTATTTATTAATAGTTAAAGAAGTTATTTGGCATCCATCATCAAATATAATTCTTGAAAAGGGCTGACAGCAGAATACATTTGTTAACTAGAGACATGCCTAAACTTTGCCAAGAGAAATACTGAACTAAACATGCACTCACTGAAGGAGAGTGTACCTTTTTAAGTTGAAGCCCTTGTTTGTAATGTTTCCTTTTTCATCTTGTCATATTTCTCTAAACTTATATTGATAATTTCAGCAACAATAATAAGGTACATCAAACTACAGAACAGTTTTGCCAAGTACACAATTTGAAGATTATCTTCCTCTGCAGCATTTTCATTCTAGTGCAATAGGAGACCACCCTCGTGATTCCCTAAAACCCTGGTTTGTTTATATTTTGTTCATTTTCTTTAGTTTAATGAGGTGATAAATAAATGAGATTTACAAGGAATAAGGGACTGTCAGTGCTAGAAACTGAAGTTCTCTGTTTATTCATAGGCCAGGTATGGATGCCAGCAGGCCCAGTGCAAATACGTCTGTCAGTAACCATGCAATTGGCCTGAGGGAACAAGGCTGTTAAGTGGTGGCTGTAATGCAGTTCCTTGCCTATTAGTATTTGGGACCCTTTCCTGAGCAGACATAGTCAACACTATCACCACATGGTAAAGTATGTGGAGTCTGAGCAGGCAAATTTAAGATAAGGATGGATGAGTAGAACGTTCTCTCATAAATCTCATCTACTTCTCTCTTCTAATGCATTTTCCATATGAAATAAAATAAAAATAATGACAACAATAATGAAAGAAGTCTGATATCCGTGGCACAGTAATTCATATAAAACGTATGGTGTGGTACAATGGCTCAGGTGGTCTCTGGAGCACAGCAAGCAGTGGCACAACACTGCTGTTCAGATCCTCCCCTTTGGCTGCCTCTCAGACAGGCGGCTTCTCAATCAACCTGCGGGCAATTTATCTGGGCACACTTGGTAGGGAATTAACGTACCTGGCATGCCTGGACATGCAGAGCCTGATGTGATCTTAAAGGTACCCTCCAGCATGTCTGAGCCCATGCTTAGAGGATCACTGTCTGGCCTTGATGGTGCTTTTGACCTGGAGAGGCCATGAGACATAACACTGGCAGTCTCTTGGAGACCTACTGAGGAACCTTGGACATATACCTGCTGACAAACAAGCAGATGACCAAAACCCTTTTTCATATGAGATTTTCATATGAGCAAAATTCAAGGCAAGTATCAAGATTTATTATATAACATATGAAAAAAAAATTGGCAAGGAAGGGCAACACGCTCAGAAAGATTCATAAGATTTATCCTGGCTTTTAGGTACTGGGGAAACTTCTGAAGCAGCATCACGAGTCTCGAAGGCCAGTATTTTCAAATGACATTCTCACAGATCCAATCAAATCAAATCGTCTGTTTATTTTAGTGTGACATCCATAAATTTTTAAGTTAATTTGGCAAGTCTGCTAAACACTGGACTGCAGTTCACTCGGAGCTGCTCTTTTTCTGATGAAGAAAGAAGATTCAGATCAGGAGGAATTCTGCACATACACACACCAATCTTCCCCTTTACACATTTGTGTAAACACTCTTTTATTCCCTGTATAGAAATGGTCATCATAGCTGAGTGTGGAACAGAAATCCCAATGCTGATGATAATTTGTTCTTATTTCAGAATTTAAAATAGAAACGGAAATTTGGAAATTTGGACTATAGCAGACGTTCATCCATTTATTCGTGACTCAGGATAGACATGCTACACAGGGTATTGCTAAGGCATTGTAGTGAAGAAAGAGTCAAAACCTAATTATATTTTTTAATATAAACTTGTAACTCTTTCAACTCTGTTTTATTCTCTGAACACTATAATTTACAGCAGCAATTCTCTACTAATCAGATGTCATTAATGTAGGGTTCTTTTTTATCAGGACATTTTAGTGTTAAAAATTATAAAAGATGTCAGTCAATCTTGAGCGTAGTGCAATTATTTTTATGGCTGATAAACCGAATGAATAACTCCCTGTGCGCAACATACGCAGAGCAGGTTTCAACAGTCCTTGGTCTGCTTTTGATTTACGTGCCTATACGAAGATGTGCAACTCTTAAAACATATGATATTATGGCACAATCAAGGAACTGTGTTAGAAGCAATCCCACTTAATATTTCTGCTATCTCTCACACAACATCGCAGTTGCAGAAATAAATGCACACATTAGGTCAAACCTTGTGCGCACTGAAGTGCAGCTACCGAAGTTTCTTTTTTAAGATAAACTGATGAGATTGCAAAGATTCTTGGAAAGATAACAAAAAGGGGATGTGCTATGATTGGTCTTGACGTCATTAAAAACAATGTGGGCAGATAACTCTTAGCTGGCACCTAAAGCTCTAAAATTAAAGGATTCTTGAATGACAAGAGGCAACATCTCCTTCCCTGAACCAGGATTATCTTGCAGAGCTTCAAAAAAACCCCAGGGTAAAGGTAAGGAAGAAGCAGTTTTAGTGCAACTTCCCTTAATTATATGCAGATGTTTACTAAGAAATGTAGCTATATCATCTGCATGGCAGAGGAAAACAGGGGTTTTATTCCTCTGTCTGTTATCAATTAAATCATCAAAACAAAATTATCATTCAAATTACAATGTATCATTTCACTTTTAGAATGTATGGGGAGGAGGCAATCTACGAAGCAGAAATCTGCTAATCATCAAAGCAACAAAGAAACATTAAAGTTCAATGGACTGTTTGTTCGTGCATGTTTTAATCTAGTTTTTTTAAAAATGGAAACCATGCTCACGTGGTCAAAATAACGCTTGCGTCAAAGAAGCCTTTGAGGTTCAATCCACTGAGACAGACGATATTTTCCCTCCTTTCTTTCCTTCTTTTTTTTTAAAGTATTTTTTGAACAAAATATTTCTAAGAGGGGAATATGATACCCAGCGATCCCAAGGTGGAGCTGCTTGAGTTTCTGTGTGGGAAAGTGTCTTCTACACGGCAAGTTTGTCATAAGCATAGGATAACAAATGCATAGCTTCTAACTGTATTCTCCCAAAAAACAGTTGCATATGGGAACTGGTTTCTATTAATGCTTCCAAATGCGTTATACTACATTTTATGGTATCTATCTTTTAAAATATTCTTCTGATTTCAGAAAAGTGGTGCATTTAATCATTAATCATTTTTTACTCTATATACATCTTGCGTAAATAATTAAGTAGCTTCCTGTTGTTTTTGAGCTTGTAAAATTGAAACAGTAGCAACGCACTTTTTTGAAGAAAACAGGTATCTGTGGGGTTTTCTGTTCTTTGTTTTTCACAGGAATAAGCATATTTGTATGAAGAAATTAAAATTTCCAATAGCGATCCACTTGGGATGTTAGATTCTCTCTCTGGTTCTGTTTTTTCCACTAGCAGTTATTTTTGGAAATTGTGTCCTACAAAGATATCAACATTTTGTCTTGCTCTGAAATTTAAAACCTTTTTTCCTCCTAAAGTTAAGCAACAGGTATGGTGCTGCTCTCCTGATGCAATCCTTAACCAAGACAAAGGGTCACATTCATAAAACAGCTTTCTGTGGTCAGGGCCCATTAATGCTTTCCTTTTAAAGATGAAAATAAGGACACAGATTATTTTATTGGAGATACAAAAAAGTCATAATTACGTAGTCACAGAGATTAGTGTGTCATTAAGGTAACCTTTAAACAAGGATGGATTTTTCCACAGAGTTCAAACACAGGGATTGGGAAGAACCCTATGCCTGCGCACGTGGGCACTGCTACACAGCCAGCATCTCAATTTAAAGCGAGCATTGTTTCGGCTGCTATTTACACCTATCATTTTTGGCACTCTGTCCAGAAGGACAAAACAGCCCAGAAAATACAATGATTCTCTACTATGCAAATGTAATGTTCCCTCTGCTGACAGTCCTTTTCCATCAGATCAGACTGGCCTGCTTCACATAGAGGAGTCTATTTCAAATGTCTTACGTGGGCAATTACGTTAACAATTACAAGGAGAGTCTCCAGCGTAAAAAAATAACTACTATTGGATTCATTATTTTTGAATTTTCCAATTTGCTTTTGAAACTGAAGTGCAGACTATATTAAGTGTAGTTCAGTTTGTGTGTACACCTTATCTATCTCCTCACTGTACAGAGATGGGTTTGCGTACACGAGTAGCTATAATTTCATAGTGTCAGCAGAGATAAAGTTTTGTTTTCATATTGCATGTCCCTTTCAGTCAGATCAGTATTGCCATCACAGGAAGAATAAATTGGGAAAAAAACACAGAATTTGGGAGTTTGTTTGCTGTGGGTGTTCACTCCTTTCTTTTTCGCTGCCTGTCTGCTCAGTGTATCACCTCAGGGAGGGAACAGACAGCTTTGAGGAGCCAGAAAGATGCTGCCTGGCTGCACAGCAGCCCTTCCGTGTGCACTGTTCCCAAAAGCAGACGTCAGTAGGATTGGTTTAATTTGGGATGTACTTCTTGTTTCTGACATAACACGCTCCTTTTGCATAGCTCTACCTGCCATCATCATCGGTGACAGTGGCTTGCTATTCAGCAATATTAAATGCACCATCTAGTCAACTTTTCTCAATAAAAGGGCTCAGGAAGAGTTGCCACAGGAGATTGAAAGGAATTTATTGTTTTACTGATTTGGAAACAGCGTGTATGTGGGCTGTGGAGGTAATGTGCTGCTGAGACAAGAGTGTGTTCCAGCTGGCGCGGAGGCTAGACATGCCTCCGAACTTTTATGTTCCTTAACACTGAGATGTGCCAAGAGAAGCTCCTGGGCATCCTCAGGAGCAGGCCCAGTCCTCTGCCTGCTGACAACATGTCTAAACCTGAACCCAGTTCTCTGCAGAGCAGACTGGGAGCTCAGGAGCACACCTTGAGCTTTAGCTTTTAAATCAAGCGTTCCATGGGCTGTCAGCTGCAGAGCTGGGGATGATAAGTTTACTGGCAAGGTTTGGGCTTCTGTGCTGAACTTGAAGCTTCAGGGCAGCGAGGCGGCATGGCTTCCTGGCCCTTTCATCCCAGCTCTTAATGGATCTTCAGGCACCTCGTGCAAGATGTGCCATTACAGCTCCACAAAGGGTCATTAAAGGTACTGTTTGTGTTACCTGGTGGATCTACGCATTTTTCTGTGATACAATACAAGCTCCATGTCTTCACAACAAATATTTAATTCCTGTTTGCTTCGGTTACTTTTGCCTTTTATTCTTTTCACAGACCATGCCTGAAAACAGGCAGTTGCTTTTTGATACAGATGTTTACCACTCAAAACCCTGAATAGCTGCTTCACTTGTACACACACCAGGAGTACTTTTATAATAAGCACCAAGTTACTGGAACTATTTCACTGGAAATACTCAGTAATCAAATTATCATAGCACTTAAAATCAATCTTGTGGTATAAATACAGTCACGATGGCAAAGTTATGTTTTCTGCACATTCTGCAACAATGGCTTGAAATGCGGTGTTTGATGAATGTACCTCTACAGACTCATTCCCTAGACTGCTTAATGCACATACTGAGCAACAAATAGTGCTTCAAACCATGCTGGGAAGGTTCTTCTCCAAAAGAGTGGTGAGACATTTGGAACAGGCTGCCCAGGGTGGTGGAGGAGTCACTGTCCCTGGAGGTGTTCAAGAAACACGGTGATGTGGCACTGAGGGACACAGCTTAGTGGGCATGGTGGGGATGGGTTGGTGGTTGGACTAGATGTGGTCTTTTCCAATCTTTCTGATTCTATGATCTATGATTCATGAATTACAATAATGTCTCTTGTCTATCCAGAACATGGACACAGCAAAACTCAGATTTGGGAAAAATAGGAAACAAAGAGTTAAATTGCACAGCTCTGTAACCTAATTGTGTCCCCTGGAACTTGTGTGTAGCTGATGGGGAGCCCCTGGAAACTCTTCTGTTGAAGGCAGTGTATGAGCAGAGGTGGAAGGATGGAGCATGTGGCATGATCGTGGCTGCGGTAAGAGATGACAAGGGAGTGGCTGTGTCTTCCTGGGTATGCATGTGAATACCCATGATAGACTCCTGTTTTCACAACTGAATAAAATGAATGTACTGATGAACCTAGGGAGAGCCAGTGTATCTCATTTCTGCACTGTCATGTGTATAGTAAGATCATCAGCAGCTAGGTGGGAGATGTGTGTGGCCTGTGGGTTTACAGACTGGTAAGTGAAAGAAAAGTGTTAGACTGAGTAATCTGGAGAAGGGCAAAGTCATTGTAGACAACAATTAGAAAAAAAAAAAATCATAGATGTGATGCTCTTTTTATGGAGCAGAGTAAGTGCTTGAATGTAGGGCAGACAGGGGCAAATTCTACCTACCGCGATTGATAGGTGAATTACACAGACAGCCCTGAAGTATCATCGTAAACTCCCTAGATTTCAGAAATGTAAACCGAGCGTGCATTTCCTGTTTTTCAGAAACTTAGAGTTTGTTACACCTGCCCTGAAAGGGCAGAAAATACCTCTACACAAACCTAAACTTGCTTTAACAAAGATTTTTTCTTTTGCTTTGTTGTTGATCTTTTTTGTTTCAGTTTGGGTTGAGTTTTTTTGGTTTGGTTTGGTTTAGGAGGCTTTTGTTTTGGTTTGTTTTGGTTTGGTGTGGTTTCTTTTCCTGCTGAATCTACGTTAGATGAGTTGCTTTTTCTTGTTTTTTAAAGAAAGATAAATCTTTCCTTTAGGAATGTATGATAATTTTGTGCATTTTTTTCTGTTTTAACGTGGAAGAAATGTTGGTCACATGAATAACTCACTGTATTCGTCTGATCCACTGGACACCTTTTCCCATCCCACTAATACGTGATCTTATCTCCCTCCACCATTTCACTTTCCCTTCTAGCCATGTTTCTTTTCCTCTCATTGAAACATTTGGGGATATAATAGCACCTAAAAAAAGGTATTTCTAAATGTCTATCATGCTCTGTTGCAGGCACACAGCTTAAATAACTTCCCACACACAGACATATACACACAAGGTCTTCCACTCCTCTGGAATCTTGATTTCAGCTCCGCTAGTAGGAAAATCCATGATAGTAGCTCTCTCACCTGGTTAACTCTCTGTGCCAAATCCTGCTTTCCTACCTCTAAGCAATCATCTCACAGAATACAAGGTAATTTTATTTCCACTGAAATTGGCTGAAGGAAGGAGGAATTGTTGGCTTATTCATGAATCCCCACCTGTAAGGAAGTTGCTCATATCTGTACAAGACAGTCCTTCCCAAACAAACATCCTGTTTCACTGAAAACTCAGGACTACTGAAAATGGCATTCAGCTTTCCTTGAACAAAAATGGGGAACTGTATACTGATTGAGATAAGCAGCAAGTGACTAAGGTCACTTAGGGCATAATTGCAGATACAGCTATACACATCTTCACAGACCAGAGAAAAAAAAAAACAAAAAACTGAGTGTTTCTTTCTTTCTTCTTCTTCTTCTTCCTCTTTTTTTTCCAATGAATGAAAAAGTCTTTTTTTTTCCCTGAGGCCAAAGACAGCAAGATATTTAGAAATTCTGACAAGCAACACTATACTTCAAGCACTTAACCATATCCAATAGTTCAATTACATTTTTCCAAGCTTCAATCTGACTGGAGCACGCACATAAGATTTAAAGGCACATAGGTAAGTTAGAGAAAAGGGTATTTAGAGACCTAGCTTTAGAAGAACTGCCATGCTTCTATTAAAACAGCTACAGAAACAAAGAAACAAAACAAACAAAAAAGCCCTACAACCAAAGCTATTGCACTTCTAATTTGTAATACATCATGTCATAGCCACGTGGGATGCTCAGCAGAACAAATAAAGACAGACTACCTGGCCAGAATAGCTTATAAAGTCCTGATATTTGAAACACTTTCGTAGGGTGTGGTGTTTACACTACGAAGAGTGCCATTAACTGCACTGCAACTACTCCTGGAAGAAAGCAGTGTCATTGACTTCAATGAGACTACTCATCGTAATAAGCACCGTGCCCTGTGGTAAAGTGTCTGCAGACTATTATTAATAGTAGCTACAAGGTCTTCGTGTTGCAGTAGCCTCTAGAAGCCAAGTGATGGTTTGGGGCTCCGCTGAGTTAATCAGTACAGGGCCTGAAGTTAAGAGTGAGAATAGTGTGGACAGAGAAAAGGCTGGAATTAGGATGGAAGTAAGAAGAATAGGAAACAAGTGACATGGCATTGTTACTTGGCAAGTTGCTGTGTATATTTCAGACTTACAGTTTTAAAAAAGCTAATAATAATGTCTTTGTTTAATCAGAGCCACATTCATCACAAAAGTTATTTACATCTTTTAACAGAGTCTGAAGGGCTCCTCCTATCCTGGCACACTTAACCCTTTTCCTGCCCCTTCTCACCACTGTGGCTTTCTGAGCAGGATTCTCAACAATCCATGCTTTCAGCAGGAATTAAAGTTAAAAGATGCACATTTTGTTGTTGAGGAGGTGAAAAACTGCATTCGGGTTTTTTTCTTTGGCTCCATTGTTTGAAGCTTTGCTAGTTCCTTTTTTTCTCACTTCCTCTTACATGTATTTGTAGTGTCTGAGAAAGGTTAAATGGTTTCTGTGTTTGATCAGTCACAGACTGCAAGAGTACTCTGGAAATCAATGTTTTCTACATGTTGAGTTTTGTGACTTTGTGCATATGACTGTGTGGATAAGTGCATATGAGTAAGTGCTGAGAATGTACAAGTGTGATATGGTAATTTCTTTTTCTTCCTTCGCGGCTTTTTGAAAAGAGAAAGCATTCCATCAATCCAGAGAAAAGCATACGGTGAAAATATCCTTAAACTGCAATTTCAGTACAGATCAGAATATTGTGGGGGGTGGGGGTTAACAGATCTGCAGCAGTTACAAAATTGCAAAAAAGCATAATTCTTTACAAATACATGCAGTGTGGGAGGAAGGAAGGACTTGTGGTTTTGGCACTTGACTGGTGCTCACAAGAGCTAGGTTCTGTTTCCAGCCCTGCCACAGACTCTGCTCATAGATGCTATCACAGTGCAAATAATAAATAATAATAGTTATGAGCACTTCTGCAAGTTATTATCATCTCTTTCTGCTTGTAAAAAGGGAATAGGAAGAATTCATTTCTCCTAGTGCACGCTTTTTATGTACTGGTCTTGTGAGAAGACTAAAGATGTACACAGCGGTGTGGTGCAGTGATCATCAAGTGAGCATGGGGACCTGAAGCAGTGCCTGGCATGTGAGACCTATTTTGCCCTGGCAACTGTCTCTGAGGGATGTTTCACTCGGCTGTAGCTGTGAGCCACAGCCTTATGGCAGGTCAGTGTCAGTCAAGTGGTTAAACAGCATGTATCACAATGGAAATTATTATATAAGATGGTTCAAATAATAATAATGTCTTTTTCTGAAGTTTCAAAGGATTGTGATAAAAGTTATAGGAGGCATCAAAATACATATTAAAGCTCTCAGTTCAGTGTTTTTAGTTTAAACTATTTTTCGTGTTACTAAATGAATGGGGCATTTGATATCCTGTGCTTCTTTTGACTAACTGTCTAGGATTCTTTTCGTTGTGTCAGTGTGAGCATATGAACAAAGGAGGAAGAAAAATCAGAAAGAGTAACAATTTATAACAATTATCACAAAGAAAAGCTTTGGGAATGATGATAGTAGTCTATTACTGCATCATTAAACTTGAGAAGTTTTCTAGTAGTCGACACAAGAAGTTCAATTACCATAAGCACTTCTCCTTGGCCTAGCTTTACTTCCATTAAAGAATATTATTTCAAAAAAGCACTGCGTTTTTCCACTGTTTTCATAAAGAACAACATTAGGCCAACAATGACTGCCTTTGAAACTTCTGCCCAAAAGCTCTCCATCTACATCTCCAAGGACTGCTAGTTCCTACATTATCTGAAATAGTTTGTTTGAAACTTTCCTTGCCTCATCTTCATCAAGTAAATATCATTTTATAAATGGCAGTGATGAAAAAAAAGCCAAATGGATTTTCCAGTGAATTACAATCTCTGAAAAAAAAAAAAAAGTAATTAAAAGGAATCCATTCTACTGCTCTTATATTGAAGTTGATTTTTCTTTTCTCTGCTTGCAAATGTTTCCTTAGCATTTGGAAACTGGAATTCCATTGCATTCATCAGTTTTGCTTGATTTCTTTTCTTTTCTTTTCTTTTCTTTTCTTTTCTTTTCTTTTCTTTTCTTTTCTTTTCTTTTCTTTTCTTTTCTT
>JANHGO010005436.1:0-23069 GCA_024606505.1 Aquila spilogaster
TTGAACCTCACACAGTTGGCCTCGGCCCATCCATCCAGCCTGTCCAGATCCCTCTGTAGAGCCTTCCTTCCCTCAAGGAGATCAGCACTCCCGCCCAGCTTGGTGTCATCTGCAAACTTACTGAGGGTGCACTCGATCCCCTCGTCCTGATCGTTGATAAAGACATTAAACAGAACTGGCCCCAGTACTGAGCCCTGGGGAACACCATTCGTGACCGGCCGCCAACTGGATTTAACTCCATTCACAAGCACTCTTTGGGCCCGGCCATCCAGCCTGTTTTTTACCCAGCGAAGAGTACACCCGTCCAAGCCATGACCAGCCAGTTTCTCCAGGAGAATGCTGTGGGAAATCATGTCAAAGGCTTTACTAAAGTCCAGGTACACAACATCCACAGCCTTTCCCTCATCCATGAAACGGGTCACCTTGTCATAGAAGATCAGGTTAGTCAAGCAGGACCTGCTTTTCATAAACCCATGCTGACTGGGCCTGATCACCTGGTTGTCCTGTACGTGCCACGTGATGGCATTCAGGATGATCTGCTCCATAACCTTCCCCGTCACTGAGGTCAGACTGACAGGCCTGTAGTTCCCCAGATCCTCCTTCTGGCCCTTCTTGTAGATGGGCGTCACATTTGCTAACTTCCAGCCAACTGGAACCTCCCCGGTTAGCCAGGACTGCTGCTAAATGATGGAAAGTGGCTTGGTGAGCACGTCCACCAGCTCCCTCAGTACCCTTGGGTGGATCCCATCCGGCCCCATAGACTTGTGTGTGTCTAAGCGGTGTAGCAGGTCACTACCCATTTCCCCTTGGATTATGGGGGTTTCATTCTGCTCCCCGTCCCTGTCCTCCAGCTCAGGGGGCTGGGTACCCAGAGAACAACTGGTCTTACTATTAAAGACTGAGGCAAAGGCAGCATTAAGTACCTCAGTCTTTTCCTCATCCTTTGTCACTATGTTTCCCCCTCCATCCAATAAAGGATGGAGATTCTCCTTAGCCCTCCTTTTGTTGCTAATGTATTTATAGAAACATTTTTTTGTTGTCTCTTATGGCAGTTGCCATATTAAGTTCTGGCTGGGCTTTGGCCCTTCTAATTTTCTCTCTGCATAACCTCAGACATCCTTGTGGTCCTCCTGAGTTGCCTGCCCCTTTTTCCAAAGGTCATAAACTCCCCTTTTTTTCCCCGAGTTCCAGCCAAAACCCTCTGTTCAGCCAGGCCGGTGGTCTTCCCTGCCGGCTCATCTCTTGGCACGTGGGGATGGCCCGCTCCTGCGCCTTTAAGATTTCCTTCTTGAAGAATGTCCATCCTTCCTGGACTCCTTTGCCCTTCACGACTGCCTCCCAAGGGGCTCTGTCAACCAGTCTCCTAAACAGGCCAAAGTCTGCCCTCCAGAAGTCCAAGGTGGCAGTTCTGCCGACTTCTCCAAGAATCAAAAACTTTATCATTTCATGATCGCTGTGCCCAAGATGGCCTCCAACCATCACATCACCCTCAAGTCCTTCTCTGTTCATGAGCAACAGGTCCAGTGGGCTGCCTTCCCTAGTTGGCCCACTTGCCAGCTGTGTCTGGAAGTTATGTTCCACACACTCCAGGAACATCCTAGACAGTTTCCTCTCTGCTGTATTGTATTTCTAGAAGACATCTGGTAAGTTGAAGTCCCCCAAGAGAACAAGGTCTAGCAATTGGGAGACTTCTCCCAGCTGCTTACAGAGTATTTTGTCTGCTGCTTCTTTTTGGTTGGGTGGTCTATAACAGACTCCCACCATGGTATCTGCCTTGTTGGCCTTCCCCCCGATTCCTACCTGTAAACACTCAACCCTATCATCACCATCACTAATTTCTAGGCCATGAAAACACTCCCTAACATACAGGGCTACCCCATCACCTCTCCTTCCTTGCCTATCCCTTTTGAAGAGTTTATAGCCATCCATTCTAGCACTCCAGTTGTGCGAGTCATCCCACCATGTTTCTGTGGTAGCAACTACGTCATAGTTTTCCTGCTGCACAATGGTTTCCAGCTCTTGTTTGTTGCCCATGTTGTGTGCATAAGAGTAGATGCACTTCAGTTAGGGTATTGATCCCACCACCTTTTTGGGGGGAGAAGCCCTAATCCCTACGTGACCATTGTCAGGTGCTTCTGTGGTTTCTAACACATCAATAACCCTTGTGTCTTTGCTGCCGCATGGACCTCCATCCCCTACCTCTACTGACATGGCAGACCAAAGGATCTCGCTAGCACACGGTCCCTCAAACATTGGCGTGCTGCCCTCAGGCTTATCTCTAGTGAGCCTGGTTTTATCCCTTCCCCCTTCAAATCTAGTTTAAAGCTCTTTCAATGAGCCCTGCTAACTCCTGTGCAAAGATCCTTTTTCCCCTTTGGGACAGGTGTACCCCATCTGTTGCCAGCAATGTTCTTGTCCATGATGCTGGTGAAGTGCTGATGTAGCAAATGTATTTATCGTTAAAGGTTTTAGTTCGTTTTCTCCTACAGTTTTCTAGTAGAAGTATATGGCTTTTGTTCTAAGTCTTTCAAGCCTCATAATGTACACAGTGTGTGAGACACACTGTACGGGGTGATAATAGAGGGGAGAATGGGCTTTGTTAGTCACATGGGTGTGAGTATTTGGAGAAATATTTTTGTGCTCTATTTCTGACATAACACGTGGGAAACACTGCATTGGTCTGGTTAGTGGCATAACAGGAGCTTCCTGTATGTGATGTGTCTGTACAGCACCCACAGGGCTTGTTAGTGTTCGACCCCTTATGCTGTGGATGCAGAATTTCAGATTTCTGAGGGCAGAAATGGGCTGGAGACCTGTGTAGAAAAGATCTACTAAACTTAGTGTATGAATGTTAACATCTGTAGATATGTCATAGCATCAGCTGCTCTCATCTGTTGCATCAGAGCTCTTGCCAAGGTTGGGTCTTTTGTAAGTGATTAAACTGTGCAAGCTTGTTGCTAAACTGACAAAGTTGGATTGAACAGAGCAAATAAGTTCAAGTTAACCTTCTGGATACTCATTAAGGGGATCCTAGGCTTTCCATAAAGTAGGCTGTAAGCAGATATGTATAAGTTTATCAGCTCAAATGCATCTGCAATTACTTTTTACACCAGAATCACTCTAGATACTGCTTTAAGACAGACTACAAGAGTGGTTTTGTGAGAGAAAGAAATGTCAAGAGGGGCAAAGAGAAACAAGAGCTGTGGAGGACATTGCCTGAGTTAAATTATGCTCATTAATTCAATTTGAGGCAGGAATGTGTGTAAATAAACCCTGGCAGCTGCAGCAGCTCTCATTTCTGCAGGGCTTTGGCAGGAATGCAGGGGCCAGTGGACATGAAATCCTGGCGCTCTTTTGAGAAATTGCAGGCAGACAGCTCTGCAGCCAGGAGAAAGAACAATCCAAGATTTACTGAAAAGACATAATCACTTTAAGCAGACCTGAGTGTGGAGTTTCAGACATGCAGATTTGGAGGTAAAATTAGTGCAGACAAAAACTAAGTCATTGAAAAACCGTGGGGCTTACCTAATTCTCCTGGGTTAATGGCATTATTCTTGTTCCAAATGTCCAGCCTCAAAATGGAGCACGAGAATTGTAGCTGTATTATTCAGTGTCTTCAGAGTAACTTGAGTCTGGGTTTTCACAAGCAATTGTCTATAGGTAGCGTAACCGTTTGTGCTGTGTACTGAAAGTCAAGTTATACTGGCCACATGAAGTGAAGTGGTTTGTGTCCTGAGGAGTTTAGTCTTTGGTCCTTTTCCTGATACTGGATCCCCATGAGTGCCTGTAAGAGCATTCCCATCACTTCACATGGTCCCAGAATTTGCCTTCCCTGCCCTCCACCTTCCCAGATATTCAGAGGACAGATCTCTTAATGGGTGCTGCAGAGCTGAGGGTGGGAGAGGGGCAGTTCTGCAACAGTTAACAAGCGATGGATGGATTCTCAGATCAGTGGATTTTTCAGTTGTGAGGGGTTTTTTTAGCCGTAGCAGTTGCTATTTGTCTGAAACCGATTTGAATATGAGCTTGATGTATCAATGTTATGTAAAAAATAAAGAAAAACAAAGTGAACAGTCCCTGACCAAAGAAGAATCCTTGGTTTTGCTGGCTTTAACCTAGAATTTTAAACAACAACATCACCTAGAGCTAAACTGGTTTGAATTTTAAAGGCAGTCAGATGAACGCTTTAATAACAGTATTTGATGTAACTATTAATTGATTATATTTTACCAAATACTTGAAATCTAATAGTTACTTCTACTGCTACATGAAAAAGCAAGGGTTTTTTTCCTCAAATGAAACCCACCTTCAGTACAGGTCTTGTCTTTATCTCAATTCCATTGTCTTCAAATATTTGCATATCTGAAAATGTCTTAAAAGTGTGCTGGCAAGGGAGCCTGTGTGAAAATGAGGTCTAGTGAGGTCAAAACCCTAGAGCAAAAGCTGCAAATGGAAGAACTTGACATTAGCAGTAATAATAATGGACGTTCATTGGGTTTTGAAGTAGCCTCTTAGCTTTGCACATTAGAAAAGCCTACAAAGGTGCATATGTATTTAATTGTAACTTTTCAAATGTAATAAAGTTTGTCAATAGCACTTACAAATTTCAAAGTAGGTTTCCTAAACAGCATTTTGAAATATTTATGTGCTCCGGCTTTACCACTGTCTTTTTCTGTTGGATGTAGTACAGGCACCTATGTATGGCTGATGATAAACCAGGAGATACTCGGGGAGTTTCAGAAACAAGCAGATTAGTTGTTCAAATTCTGAACTGGTTGCTATTCTGTTAAATAGCTGTGTCTCAGTAGCAGAAGCAGAGCTGCATTAAAGACATTGACCGACATATTGTAAGTTTTTCTTACTGTTCTGCGAGAGAATACATGAACAGACCAGAGATTTTTGTCTGTCAACACTCCAAATTCAGTGGCACGTTTGGAAATGTAGGTCATAAAAACAGGGAACTGGGAAAAGGCAGCCCAGCAGTCAAGCAAGGATAGACCCAGTCACGCATAACACTGGCATTATTTTTGTTGGAAGTGGCATAAGAACAACAGCATCCAGAAGTTTACTGGTCCTTCAGACAATTTAATTACAAGCTTGTCATAAATCTGTTTCTTTTAGTATGGAACATATCTGCCTGAGCAGTGGTGGTCAAAACTCAGGGCAAACTGCTGAGACTTTCCTAGTGTGTTATTTTATGCTCCCCCTTTTTAAGCTATTGTTTACATCCAGTGTTATTTTTGTCCCTTTCAGCCTAGCTCACCCTCGACACTACTAGCTTCAAACATCATCTAATGTGAGATTTAGCAACAGAAGAGCAACAAGATCTCCTCACACCTGCTGTCTTTCAATAGCTGCCTCTGGGTCAGTAGCCTCTGGCTGGCTTTGCTGTTCTTGGGAAACTTGAATTTTAATTATTTGCTCCTGTCAAGAGCAGCATAAGGAACACTCTTTCCTTAGTCTTGGTACAGTGAGCCTGAACACATGTGTGCAAGTCCCCTGGAAGTCTCTGCTTGCAGTTAGCTTTGGCTGGAATAAAATCAGTTGTGATTTGTGTTCTGCCTCTTGCGGACTTCCCTGTTGATACACCGAGGGGCATCCAGTGTTTAAAACCTGCACACAGCACACCCTCACTGGCTTCTCTACCCATTGCTGCCCAGATAGGTACGGCCAGCACTGGCGTATATCCCGGCGGAGGTGCGCTTGGGTGCAGCCGCGTTCGTTCCAATTCACAGTGGTTGCTGCCCGCACCGTGTGCTTTTGGCGTGTGCGCGGAGGCGTGCACCGCTTCAGAACTTAATTTCTACTAATGTACCTGCATCTTTTTGCAGATAAGATTTTTCTGGTTATTTCTCGCATGTCTTGGATTCCCACCGTTTCCTCTCAGGCTGCTCAGAGACAGCTGAGGAGCGGCTTTTGCAGCTTCGAGTTTGACTCCTTTTCTCTACAGCTGGCTCCTTGCAGGGCCCCCGAGCCGCGCTGGGCTGGCAGCCGCAGTCCTGCTTCCCGCTTCTTCCCTGGGCCCCCGGCACCTGGTCAGTTCACCGCCGCAAGGACGGGCCCGTCCAGTGGCGGCTGCTCCCTCGCCCCGCACCGCGCACTGCTTCTTCCAGCAGGGCTTCAAAAGAGCAGAAAGGGCTCGAGGGAGAAATTTTGTGAGCGGTCCAGCAGTCGCAGCAGGCGATTGAAGGGCGGTTTCCAAAGTGCCCTCAATTAGCGAGCGTCGCTGTGGCTGAAGACGTACTGGAGCCCAGGTACAGCTTTGCCAACGCTGCAGGGAAGGCCCTCAAGAGTCGTTTCAGCGAGTTCTTTGCTTTATATTTGATTCCTTCCATTTTCTTTTTGCTTCCAGAGGGACTCAGCTAGGACAGGAGTCGCAGTCTGAAAGGGAATTTATCACAGCAGAATACATTACTGACTTAGAGCCCTGTCTCCCTGCTCAGCTACTGCTGGCCATTTGTGTAATCTGTTAAACAGTTTGGAAAGTTTTAAACGTCTGTGCCAGAACTCAGCTATGAAGCATAAAAAGCAGCTAGTGCTGTCTTAAGCTGAAAAATCAATTTGATAGCCTACAATGTGGCTGCATTGCTGTGCTGTGGTCATCACAGTGACTTGCAGAGCCCTTCTTTGCCACACCTGCACTCTGCAGCTAGGATTTAGCATTCCAAAGCCTGATCAACCTCCTACATTCTGCCTGTTTGGGGGATTTTTATTTATTAAATGAGACATCCAAAGAGGTTTCCTCTGTGCAATTTTTTTTTTTTCCAAATGTGCAACTTCCTCCTTCCAATTTATACTGGCCAGCATCTCAAATTAGGTGTTTTTTTGGTTTTTTGTTTTTTTTTTTTTTTTGTTAGCCTTGAGCCAGTGATGGGTTTGAAATCTGTCTTAAGGTCATAAAGCAAGAAGCTGAATTTTATAGCACTGGAGAAGGAAGAGATTCCCAGAATCTTATCTTATGCATGGGCCAATATATGCTTTCTACCGCATAGTGAGATATGCTGTTTAAAACACTTGATAGGGATGTTTTTAATCAAACTAATTCCATTAAGAATAGTTTTCATATCTACGAGGGATGGTGGATGCTTTTATTGTTGGAGCCTGAGGCTGGAAGGCTGAGAGGATGGGAATGTTAGTATGTTAAAGTAATTATTGCTGTGATTTTATAGACTAGTAGGTTGTGACCTTTCTCTGCTTCTCACTGGAAAGCTGGGCATTTTCCCCTCTGTGGTAATCTAAATCTCCTATTGTTGAATTCTTATGGTGAAAAGATCCCAAATGGCCGTCAGCTTTCCCGTAGAATTTTGCTATGGGCTTGAGCAGCGTCCCTGTAAGTCTCGGGTGGGTTTTAACGTGACTTTAATTCTGCCATCATATGTCTGCTTTACAATATGGCTGCTACTATAATTGCATATTTGCCTTCAAACAATAGCTTGCAGTGCTGTGTAATTTCTTTCTTGACATGGGTACATGTGTCATGTTTGGTGGTGCTACTTACTGTGCTGTGTGCAAGATGATATATCCCTTGATATCTTTTATGGGGGGAAAAAGAAAATAGAGTAACTGTTCATACACACCAAATACGCCAAACTGAATACTAGAACATGGGATAATTGTGGAAATGTGGTAATTTTAAGACCATCTAAATCAGCTTTCTAGCCCACTGCATCATCCCCTGAAGTCAAAGAAATGATGCAGTACAGAGCTGCCATCTAAATTATTAAAACGTGTTCCTTGGAGAAGAGATATGTTCATATATGAAGTGTAACTCAAAGATATATTGGATTTTCTGATAGCGGGAACTGAGTAAATAGACAAGAATAGCAGGGCGGGGGGGAATTACAAGGGGCTGTATACCAATGATCAGGTGGTTAAAAAGAAACCCTTGTGATTAATAACATTTCTATTTAAAAAATGTGTGAAACCTTTTAATGACAGTATTGAAATACTGTACTTCAGGTGTATAATACTCTTCCTGTAGTGGAACTTCACCAGTGCTAGTTCAAGGTGATTTTTTTTTTTTTTTTTTTTCTTTCCTGGCTGTGTCATTTCCCAGCCTTGAACTACTTGAACTACTGCTTCAATTCCCAGTTATTTTCCCATCCATCTGTTGTCTACCCATTTGTCAGTGTTGATTTCCATGTCTTCCCTTCCACTTTATGCAAGATCTTTAAGGGAAGGAGAAATCAAGATCTGATGTAGCCACTCTATCTTTTTTTTTTGTCATCAGCAGCATTCAGGATTGTTTTCTTCTGCTTTTTCCAGCAGTCCTGCCCCCCAAAAAAACACATCACACTTGCTGTGTCTCAAACTCTTTTGCATCCATTCTGCTTCTTTTATTCAGTAAGCTATTGGTTTTCTCTGACGTCTAGCAAATCACACTGTTCTTCCTACCTACCTCACTAAATACTCCCCCACATAGTTGTTTGGGTTTTTTTTTTCTTGTTGTTTCTTTAATAACTGTAGCGTCGGTAACCCCTTGTGCAGTTTCCACTTCTCTTCAACCAGGACTGTCTTCAGTCCAGTTCTGCTATCTCCTTATCACAGACTGGCACTTTCTTGAGTAATTCTCAAGCCACTGGCTTTTTTTGTCTCTGTTGTTTGACAATGCTGGTATCATGTTCCTTGTAGAAGCCACTTCTGCCCAAGTGGGTAGAAGCTACCATGTTAGTGTTGTGCTATCTCAGTTCATATGGGAAAGAAAACTGATCATACGCAGCAAGTTGTAGTTATCTTTTAATTATACAAGGCATTGCTTGAGAGAAAGCAAAGTAGGTCCTGACCACAGTGTCCCGGCAGAATGGTGACAGAGTAACGGACAGAGCAGAAGTCTGCAAACAACTATTGAGTCTTTTCAAACAGTAGTGGTGTTTTGTTCTGTAGAAAGCACATGGCAGATACTACTGTGATACAGGGAACTAGTATTAGTAGACCATGGTAACAGGTACCCTGCAGCATCATGCTAACATTTTCCAGTTACACAGTCTGATTCAGGAAAAGCAGTGCAATGGATTTTAAAATATTATTTCTCTGTACTTAACTTCAAAAAAAATACATGCTAGGCAGTTCTTCATGCAAATGCATGGTTGACAAGTACTTATAAGTAGTGTTCAAAATAGATGTGCAACTGTGACATCTTACTAATAGGCTTCACCCGTATTTTGGTATAAAGATGTGTGTGTGAAACTTTGTCAAGGGGAGAAGTACATCAAAAGGGTTAAAAATCCATAGAAGAGATTAAGGATCAAATGGCTCCACAGAGGAAGAGGGAACTCAAGATTGAATAATGCTGTGAGCTTTCTTGGAACAGAGCACTGTCAGCTGCTGTTATAATCCCATCACTCTCAACAGGCACACAGCGAGTCTGGGACAATTGTGTCTCCGAGTTCAGTACTAAATGAGCTACTTCTGAAGCTGGCATGCAGGGTTATGTCATCCTCTTGATGAAGTGGCCTGTAGCGTGCATCCTTACACATCTGTAACCACTTAAGAATGCCCCTAAAGTTTTCCGAACTGTTACAAACCACAGGATGAACAAGAGTAGAGGAAGGATAGGGGAGAGGGAACACTGTGGATTTTATAATGAATAAGCTTCCAGTCCAGAAGACAGTAAATAACTTTGGAGGAGAGGCTTCTGCTCTGACTAAGCGCTTTGCTTTTTTTTGCAGGGGGCGGGTGGGGAGCTCATCTCTTCAATACCATGTCACTGTATCTCCTTTTGTGTGGCTTGTACCGAGCAGACATCTGGATTTACACCTCTTACAGACAGCATGCAAAGTCAGCACAATAGCAGTAGATGCAGAATATAATGTTCATACAGTTGTTGGTCTTCTCACTGTTGCACTGGCTAAGCTGAGCGATGTAGGTAGTGACAGAAGGAGGTGAGTCTGAACACCTGAAGGGTTTACGCTTTTTTTTTGAAAATCACTTCTCCCCACTTGATCTTTTCCTTCTCCACCCCTCGTCCTCCCTTTGTCCATCTCGATGACTATCTGCATTTTTTGGTGCCTGCATTCCTTTGCTCAGAAGAGATCGGGAAACAGGTTGCCATTTCCATCACACTTGAATTACAGTAGCTGGTCTAAGAAGTATAAGACAGAGGCCAGCCCATTATTCGAGCTTGCAGGCCCCACTTGAGCTTCCATGGGGACTGTGGTCCACCTTTTAGTGCAGCAAAGTGTAATGTGGGAAGCACTAGTGCAGGGTAAAGAATTTAAGAACAAGGTCATACTTTTAGGCAGGTCCTAATATTTTTACTGAAACTACCCATGTGTATATTGTAGATCAGACTGTAACATTGACTAGATCAGTATCACTTCTCCAAGAAGAGTCAATAACAGGTTGTTTTCTTGATGCTGAAGCCTTTAATTCCAGTGTGGCACTAAGGTTCTGCGTTGGGAACTGCTAGCAAGTTGAGAGGCCTTCAACAGAGCTGTGAAAAGGAGTCTGTCACTCACACCATTCTCCTCTCCTGTAAAACCATAATCCCTGCCTCCGTCTGAGGTGCCAGCCTCCTGAAGTGCTTCTTGCTCTGGCAAAGAGTGCCCTTCCCTTTCCAGTACAGGTAGAAAAGCAACTTGCTGGTCTGAGTGGAGCCATCCTGGGTCTCCACATGTGTGGGCTGAACTCTGCCAGCATCCTGTGTGCCAAAATTTCTTTCATTCTGACTTGCCATCAGTCAAGAGCAAGGATGTAGTCTAGCACCCAGCTGCCCTTGTCCACTCCAGATAACTTCCCCCACCTATTCTTTTTAAAATAGTAGAATGGAAGGGATTCATTTTAAAAGGAGATTCAGGGCATTATTCCCTGAGGAAAAACAGGGTTTTAACTCAGACTTGCAAATGCATCTTAGAGTTAACAAGCATTTTTGTATGCCCTTGTGTCTGTTGCAGAAAGCTGTGTTCTTTCTATGCTAATTAACTCCTTCCTTGATTACTCCAAACTCCTCTGTTTCGACATCCCTAATTCCCAAATCATACTTTCAATCTTTCCAAGCTTCAGCAACTAAAATTCTTTCTAGCCCATTAATCAGACCCTGCATCATTTCAAATTCCTCCTCATGCATTGTTTCTAGTGATGCCAACTCTTACCAATTTATTACAAGCAATGTGAGCCTGGCCTTCGCTCAGGAGGCCATAGTAACAGGAGAAAATTTGCAGCATACCCCTTCTGCTTTCATATGCTTTGGAAAAAGAGTAAATCTTCACCTGATGTACTGTGGCATGAAGGAAATTGCTCTGTTCTTCGGGCAAGGATCCCATATCTTCACAGTTGTTAGGGATAAACACTGAATATATGTACCTCTCTCAACCTTTTGTACTATCTGGTGTTACTTTGGACAGATAACCCATTTAACATATAAGACAATTAAGCTATTAAGGGTGGTTTCAAGCCACGCTAGGAATAAAACCTGTCTGTATAAATATAGATAGAGAAAAAATGTTCTTCTTTGCCATATTGCTTAATGAAGAAACAGCCTATAACGTGAGCTTAGTTAACACACACTGGTGTCATAATGCTTTGCATTCACCCAACACACAAGATGGTTAAGAATTACTGCTATTGTCTCTGTGCTAGTATAGAAGGCCACTTTTGCCTCTCTAATATCCCACATCAAGTGCTATTGTGTTTCATTTCAGTCCCTGGTAATGTTAGTACAGAATACTCTGCTGGTGCACCCTGAGTTAATCGGTGCCAGTATACCCAAGATGTGAGATTAAGCAGCTGGAACAGTGGAGGAAGGTACGTCAAGCTTACTGGCATCTTGACTTGGCAACATAGGTGAAACTTTCCCATCTGCTCCCACCTTCTATGGCAGGCCTATTAGCATGCTAGATCCTGTTTCCAGTTTCTTTTTCTTAAGCTTCCTTTTGTGTTGCAGAAGGCTGACAGCTCTTCCAAGTGTAGGATATTTGGTGTTAACTTTCTGGCACTTTGGAGTCCTGGCTTTAGTTAGGTCTTCTCCTAAGGAGTTCTGCAGCAGTGCACAGCATGTTGCTATATGTGATAAATTTTGTCATTGTTTTTGTGCTTCTCCAAGAGAGAGTCCAAAATGAGAACACAGACTTTACTTATATTTTATTTGTCTTTGAACTGACTCATGATATTATAACTGATCTTTAAGTATTGCTATCCTTTTATTACTTGCTGCTCATCACTAAGGTCATAAGTATTTTATATTTAGTTTTATAGCTTGTGAAGCTGAATAGTCAGTCCATCCTAGTGCTCCCTAACCTTTCTGGGGCTTAATTTGGTATTAAGCATAATTTTGTAAGAAGGAAAAGAACATATTGTGCAGAACGTATGTCATAGACAGAATCTACCACTCCTTTCTTTTAAGATGGTTGTAATGAACAGTTGGACATTTGGTGGCCCCTGCCTGGCTGAAGAAGTTGTGGTGGTTGTACATGCCCATCTATATAAGACGGCTTCCTGCATTGTTCTGTGGAAGCTTGTCTTTGCCAAATGCTGCACTAAAAGTTTGTTGGATAGGGAAACATCAAAGCAGATTTGTGATGCTCCATTCCTGCGGTGTTCACGGGAAATGAGACTTTGTGAATAGTCCAGAACTGTCTAATTACACTACTGATTTCTTTCTTTAATACCACCCTAGATATTTCCAACTTTCCAACTGAAACACATTTTAATAAAATCCAGCTATGAATGTGGATTTCTACTTTTGTCTGTGTTCCTAAAGTGTGTTGCAATTTCAGTGTTTGCAGGCATCAGGTAAGCTCCTCTTTTGTTTAGTCACTATAGTTTTGTCTTGATCTCAGATAATATTGCATGTTCTTCAATCTGTGACCTCTTCTGATTGGTTAGGGTTTGGGGTGTTTTTTTTTTTTCCCCTTGTTCTCTTTTCACGATCAGATGCGCAGTGTGAATTTGCATGAGGCAGTTGAAAGTCTGACTGAAATGATGTTGAATCACGGACAATTTTAATTCAGAAAGAAGCATCTTTGAGTGTCAATAATCAACAGCCAGCTCGTGTGAAGTCAAACCAAGGTGAGATCTGGCCATTTATTTGCAGTAAGAAAAGGCTAGTGCATGTTCTCACCATGTCGCCAATTCTTAAATGTTTTTAAGGCAAATAATCTGCACTGCAAAGATTTTATTTTCAAATGGATATTTTGGGACTCAGAGGAAACTCTGGTAGCCAAGGTTTATGGTGTTTTGAAATAGTCATGTCCTGAAGCAATTTATTTATGGAACAGGATTCCTCTTCCTGTTTTTCAAATGAGATTTTTAACATTTTTCTTGAATTTATTTTGGAGAACATTATACCTCATCTTGAGTGAGCAGGTAATAGAGCTGAGAGAATGCAAGAAGCCTTTCTCTAAGCCCAAATCATCATTTTGCAAAGACCAGCAGAAGCTCCCAGCATCACTGGTTTTGTAAAGGCACCAAGAAGGAGAAAACACTGAGGCCAGCTGTTGGTCCAAGGTAGGAAGGCAGTAGGCTGTTTGCATACAAATGTTAGTGGAGCTATTACTTTGGTTGAACAGGAGCTTTAGCAGAGCCCAAATGAGAGCCAGCCATCTGCTGCAATATTATTGCCACTGTGGTCAAACCCCTGGTTTGTACCCGGGTCACACTCCTGTGGGTTATTTGTGCAACACGTGAATCTACCATGCAGCTTTTTCCTTCTCAGGATACTTCAAGGGGCACTTGAAATATCTCTTCTTTATCTGTCTACCTTCTTCATTTGGTGAAATTTGAGTGAACTTAAACTAGTACTGAGACAGGATCTTCTGCCAAACTTCTTTGAATTTGGCCAATATATTCCAAAGTTTAGGAAGAGTCAGACAGAATAAGGCATGGTAACCTAATCCTTATTCTTAATACAGAGGCTAAAAAGACACTTCTGTTACTTGTTTAGCACAAAATTCTGCACTTATGATTTGGAGCTATGATGATAGAGTAGTTCAAGAGTTGCATTCTTACACCAGCACAGTATGATGTACGGTGAGGAGTCTGCCAGAAGAACAGGACTGCATCCCTGAAAATGAATGATCTTTCATTCCCTACTAGGATATGCTGCTGACCTCGGCATGCCTTGTTACTGTTTTCATCATCATCTTAGACCAGGGTTTGCAAAAGAAATAAATACTTGACTTGGCACATCCCAGATCCTTTTATTGATACTTTTGATGGGTTCAGAAGCACAATTGCATTAAGTGTATGTGCCTTGAGGGATTCTTGGCCTCTTGTGTCCTGGTACTCCTGTCAATCTTCATATTGTTTACAGATAAAATATGTTGGTGAGAAGTCAGGCCAAGCTAACAGTCCTCCAAAGAGGGAAGTCGGTATCTGAGCACAAGCTCACCCTATAGCATGGACTCTGGATCAGGCTGAATGTATTGCAGCCCAGACTCCTGGGAGGTCCATGAAATCTTTGAGTTCCAGCATGATCCAGAGGAGAAGCTTAGACAGGTCAGTAGCCTGTAGTGCAGAAGGAGAGCAAGCAGGTCATCAAATTTAACAAACCTACATGAATTGCTGAGCCTATTCTTCCTGTACAGCTTAGACACAGCCATTCCCTCTACATGGGAGGTGCTCTTGAAGGTCACAGGACGTCTTTAAGAGTGATACTGTATTTTCACAGTTTGACGGAGTAATTCTACCTGTTCCCTTCCATATATTTCACTTAGTTCAGTTGCTCCTTAGGTGGAGGTGTTCACTCCTCTATATCGCAGAGTAGGACTGGTGTAGCAGAATTTAGGTCTTGAATCTGCTAATAGTGCCCCAAGTTGCGGAGGCACTTCTTAATAGTTGTGACAGCGGTACAGTACAAGAAGGAGCATGTAATACTTGCAGCCAGATCTCTGGAGCACTTGTACAATCGCAGTAAGTAGGACCTTACTCCAGTAGCAACAGGATCAATTTGCTTGAGGAAAATGCCTTCTGCACCACTCTGCACAGAGCGGTGTGTCTTTTTGTTAATTACTGGTATTAATCTTGAATTCTGTCTTGCCATTTGATTTTCTATGTAAGTTTTTCATTGACAATTGTTAGATGTAGTGATGTAATGGCACTGTTTCTTCAAGAGACTTTGCTCTAGCTGCAGCTGTCTTTTTTGAGCTATATTTAACTATAAGATAGTCCACGTTAATTTTGAAGGTCTTTTTTTGGGAAAAGCATCTTATGCTTAGTTTTATCATTCTTTGTAAAACCTGGGAATACTTTCAAATGTAGTTTAAAAGTGATAACGTTTCTGCTTCAAAAATTGAAAATCTCAGGGCCTTATTTCTGCCTGATGCTTCTGTAGGCAAGATATAATTAAAGTCACTAAAGATTCTTGTTTAAAAAAAAAAAAATCCTCTTTATAAATGCAAAGAATTGAGAATGAAGGGATTTAACTGGCTTATTGTGAAAGGACACAGACCTATTGAGTGCGAAGTTGGTAACCCTTTCGGCTCTGTACTCTATGCTTTATGTAACTTCCTAGAGACTCCGTATCATTTAGCTGACATCTTGCCCTGGAAGAGGAGGGGAATAGAACAAGATCAGAGGTGGGGTGAGGAAAGCAAGTAATAACCGAGTGTCTCTGCCATCACAAGCAGGCTTCTGCATAGAAAGTTTCCTGAACCTTCCCTCGGGGGTGGCTTTAAATAAAAGGTGCTTGGGGTTTGGGGGATTTTTTTTGTTTTTGTTTTTGTTGGGTTTTTTGGTTGGGTTTGTTTGGGGTTTTTTCCCTGGGAAATTAACTATCAAGTCTAATACAGTTGGTTTACAGGGAACATTGATACAGGGAATCCTCTTCCGAATAGTTTGCACACTGTGTAGTGTTGATTGTGGTTTGTAACAAGCCTTCAGTTATTCACAAGGCTCTTCAACTGATGTCCTCTCTAGTTGTATGTCCCCCATCAGCATAAGGCCCTGGATGTGGACCATATAGCTTTTCTCTTTTTTTTCCTGGGCTACTGTATTTAGAGTCAGAGCTGAAAAAGACAGCGTAGTCCAGTGCCTGATGGACTTGATCCCGCAGGCTGCCTAGGACTGAGGAATTTCAACCCTTTGTGCAGGGCTGAGCCGTTCCTCGGTGGCGCAATGGTGGATGAGCGCACCCATCGTCTGGGGGTGGTTCTGCGCTACTGCGGCCCCGGGATTTGTGTGGTTAGGCGTGATGCTGCCTCACCTCGGTTTTCTGACATTGTCACCGTTAACCTTGATGTTCTGCTCCAGAGAGACATGGAGATGGTGGTGACATCCAGTTAGTTGACGTATTGACATTGCATACAGTTGTGTAGGCCTTCTGCAGCAGGGCTAATTGGATTCATATACACACTTAAACTAAGCAGGAGAAATATCTCTGTTGTAAGAGAACCTATCCAAAATTTTGGCAGGTTTATTCACTGTAGTGTTTTTAGTTTGCGAATCTATTTATATTGTGGTTTTCATAGCAAAGAGAAAAATATCTCCTACCTGTTTTACTGGATACTTGTTCTTAGAGCGTCTGTCATTTGTTTTTGGCTAGACTTAACGGGTAAAACCTCAGGAAAAATAGGAAAGAGTTAACAGGTAAAACCTCAGGAAACAACTACTTCAACATTTCCAGAAGTAAAAGAAATAATTATTTGGATGCCAAAGAAAATAACTTCTTATTCCTATGAAAAATAAGGGGTTTTAATAGAAATAATTGAGTCCCATGACAAATCTGAATTATTCAATCAGGTTTGCTTAATTTGATCTTTAAAACCATTTCCCTTCCTACTTGCCAACTGTCAGATACAGAAATGCTTATGATTTTAAAGGAAAAATGAGTAAGACCCTAACTCGGGACAAATGGAGCAAGAAGGGCTGGAGAACTCAATTTAACACTGTAATGTTTGTGTGTTTGAAATTCCCTTGAATAGCTTATTTGTATTTTTGCTATTGTTTGTCAGAACTAAAAAATGTTGTGAACAGGAAATCAGGAATCTTGAGAAATAAGCACATATTCTGTGCTCTGAATTCTGGCTTTCCAGATGTGTCATTATAGTGTTCTATTTTTTCATGTTATGAAGAAAATACTGTGAAAAATGAAACTGTGTGAATTAGTGACACTTTAACAAATGATAAGGTTTCATAAAGGAGCTTACTGGTTAAACCACGGAGTCGGGGTCTGAGGAGCAAAAATAGCCTGTTGGCTTGAAAAATGTCTCAAAACAGGTTACATACAGTGTCTGCAAATCATAATTTCTCTAGCTGGAAATAGGTTACTAGTGGCATACTCCAGGGGACTGATCTTTTTAATAATGCATACATAAATAATTTGAATGAGAATATCAGATGTAAGATCATAGTAAATGTTAGTTGATGATACCGAAGTTAGAGGGGGGGAATAGCAAACACTTAAGAATTTATGCAACCCTATTCAGAGGGATTTGAGATCTTTTAAGTGTCTGAGTCATTCAGTGGAAAATGCACTTTAATGCAAACAGATGTAAAACAATGAGTCTAGTGGCAACCACAAAAAAGAGTATATATTAAACAGAACAGTCATGAAGTTCACTGACCAGACGTGAAGCTGAGGTTTACCTTACAACTATGTAGCTGGAGGTATAAGCCCAGTATAGCTGTGCAGGAGAAAGTAAGAGAGGGGATTAATACTAAGAATGAGAGAGAAAGAGGAAAATGCAGTACAGATCCGAAGAGGAGTAGCATGACTGTACAATGCATTGCTGGATCCCAGAAAAGGATGAGACTGGCTGTGTGGGATTCCATGGGACAGACTTCATTCAAATGATACCAATGAAACTAAAAAACCTCAAGTTACAGAGCTCACAGGATTTGTCTCCAGGGCTTTGTTTCAGTAGGGGTTTCAGCATGGTAGGGCTGAAGGAACAGCTGGAGGCAAAATCATCCATTTTTGTTAACAAGGGGGTAGAGCTCTAGGCAGTTGGGTTTGGGGGGGGGGGTTGTGGGTTGGTGGTGGTTTTTTTTTTTTTGTCTCCCCCCCCCACCCTTTTTTTTTTTGAACCTTTGACTGAGCAATTCTGAACCATGAAAACAACTCCAGGAGACCTCTAAAAATTAAAGGCTGAAGTGTCTGGATACCAATGGATGTTTCCTCAAGGTCATAGGCTAACTGAAATACAGTGAATCTAGAAGAATGCTTAGAACAGCAATGGAAGCAACAGAAATACCCAAAGTTATCAAAGCTCAACAGTAGGGACTGAAAGAGATGATTCACACTCAAGTGTGTTGTGGGACAAACAGGAAGGTTCAAAGAGCTGCTCTTCACTGTTACCTTTTTCAGCGTGATTTCCAACTACACCACTTTGCCCTAAAGAACTGGAAGTTCAGATAGCATCACAAGCATCAAGGAACAAGAGCTGAAAGTGTGAAGCAAATACATAATTGGACAAATCTGTAAGAAGGAACCTAGTCCAAGATAGTTTTAATATGGTGAACCTAAGATGGAAGACTGTTTTTTGGGCATCTAAAATGTGTTTATTAGTACTGAACGAGTATTTAAGATACTACTTCAGTGGTCTGTGACAGGGAAGGAAGACGCAGTTGGCTGAGCCATCTTAGAAATAGAGCCATCTGTTTCCAGATGTGCCCAAAGCAGGCAGTATCTGTTTGGATGGCAGGTGACCGATATGTACTGTAGTAGCTGACAGAAAAAGGGGTTTGATTCATTCCCCCTTTGCTCTGAGATGACCTACCTGCCTCAGAACCGAGGCAAGTGTAGTGGTTCATGAGAGGACTCTCCAAGAGGGAGAGGGATTTTTGTGTTGGGACTGTCTCTTTTGCTACAGGTAAATCATCTTGAGGTAGAGAGTAAAGCCAAGCTCTGGAGCAGAACTCAATATTGTCTGTGGCTTGCACATACCTGTGTCTTGACGCATCCAAATTAGGATCATTTTATCCTCAACCCTGTTGCGGCAAATATTACCGTTATGTCTGCCTGGCTGTGTTTTACTCCATATCAGTCCATTAGTCTCAGCTTCCCCTGTTGCTTCTTTCTTCCTCGCTCTGTTAGATATTCTTATTATTCTGGGACTCCAGTTTCTTACTCCACCTGAAAGAGTCGGTTATTCGTGAGCTTGGGAAAGTAGGGCTGCTAACCCATAGTCTCTCACAAGAGAGTGTGTCTCAGGATATAAACCCCGGGCCAGAACATCGGCAGAGGGTGGCATTGTATGCTGCTGAGAATCATAGCTCATAGGAAGAGCAGTGGAAGGGAATTTGGCCAACCAAAATCTCAAAGGTAGTTGTGAGAGGTAGGGAATGGGATTTCATCCACACAGCTAAATAACAAGTTGTGGTTTGGTTAAAAGAAGCATCTACAAGCCAGTATTGAGCTTTGGCTGAAGTAGGGCTGATGATCTGTTGCAATTATACCAATATTTATATAGGCATAAAAGTGTTTAGAGGCAAGTGTTTCCTGTCTGGTTACAGATTTGTTTAATCTCTGCAATATGTTTAGAGAGAGAATTTGATGTATCAAAGAAACTTAGGCAAGAAATAGTACCTGCCTTTGGTGGATGGAAGAGGTTGGTTGCAGAGCCTGGCAAGTCTCTGGGTCACCTGAGTGAGCACAGGAGAGAGCAGAGGCTGCGGGGGGGGAATGTCCATGGGGAAAGAGCACTTTCTGATGACACTGGGCTTTGTCCAGTGCTGTGCATCTGTAAAAATGAAGCTGTCTTTTCTCTTTTTTTTAAATAGTAGTTCTTATGATCTTCCCACCAGAACTAGAACTCATCACAGTTATATGGTGGGTAGACACTAGTCTGATTTATGAACACAATTCAATCGCAGGTACAAACTTTGCAGATGCAGAATACATCTGTAAATAAGAGTTTTTTCTCTCATTGTTTCCTCTTTGTATTCCACATTTGGTCTTGATTGCATATCCAGTGAAATCAGTGGGAAATCTGCCATTGACTCTGATGGGAGCTCAGACCCCTGGGTCTTTGTGCTTCTGGTTATTTCCACTCTTTTATTTAGCTAATAAGAATTACACAAATGCTTCTCTTACAAAAATATTCTTTCTGGCAGTAATAAGATATATTTCCCCTGAGAGCTATTTTTGCTATATTGCTATTGCTTTTTGATCCTTAACAGCCAAATCCTGGTTGAGCCCCTCATGAAACTAGTCTACAGGCTCATAGGCTGTATAGTCAATCAGAGAGTAAGGGAATCACGGCATGGCCCAAAGACTGTCTTACAGCTCATAGGCTATATAGGCAATCAGAGAGTAAGGGAATCACGGCATGGCCCAAAGACTGTCTTACAGCTTTTCCTAAAGCGGGGTGTGGTGTGGGATGTGGATTTCTAAAATGCATGTTTTTAAAATGGTCGTACAGATGTGTTACGCTAAATAAGTACATTTTATAGATTATTTAATCCTATGCACAATTAATGGCATGAAAATGAACAGAAGCCATACAGATTTCTACTTTACTGAGCGGAGTATTCTGGACCTTTGTATCGTGTAATTTTACACCTAGAGATGGGAGCAGGGTAGCAGCAAAAGCTGTTCATATCAGGTTGTAGATAAGGGTGTCACTGGAGCCTTTTGCCCCTTTAGGTGTCTTGTAACAGCCATTCACGACAGCTGTTCCATTTTAAGGATGAGTGCACACAACAAATTCCAGACATCCCATGGCTGGTGCAGTTGCTGAATGGTGAGTTTAGGCTTCATTTGGTACAGGCCTCAAGAGGGCTGAGGCAGAGCTGTCAGGGCTTATTGTTCACCCTACAAGATCTAAATAAAGAAAACATTTCAAATTCCAGTTGACACTGTTGTTTTACCAGTGAGAAATAAACATAAAGAGTATAGGGTTTTAAACTAGTCCTATCCTTGTTGCATTTGTTTTATGTTTTAATTGCCTACAATATGCAGATCTTGGTTTAGTATCTTTATAACCTCTGACAGTTAAATAAAGGAATTAGAAAAGCAGATTTACCCAGTGACCAGAAATAAATGAATACTCATTGTTGAGGATAAATAGACCTGTATGCTTTTCTTCATAAACTGTCTTCAATATCTCAATTCCATTTGAGAGCTCTAAGTGTAACTAATGCTGCTTTTTTGAAGTATGCTCTTAATAAGTCAGCTTTTGCTCATATTAGTAGTTTATATGTTTATTACTACAAATAACTGCTAGTAGAATGTTGGCTTTTCATCATTATTTAAAATAACTTTGGGCAGAAACAAACAACTATACAGTTTAGATAAAATAATAACTCCAAAGAATCAAAGGACAGCCTCAGCCTTAAGATTTATTACAAAATTGGACTGGCACCTAGTAGTGCTTTTTCCTGTAACTTCTTACTCTTTGTTAAGCAGCTGTGTTTATTCTTTCACAAGGTCTTGTATAGATGATTCCTCCACAGCTGTGGGGGCTTTTTTAAAATAGGAATTTTTTTTAATTTTTTTTTTTATGACTAACACAAAAGCCTTCTAAATGTTCCCCAAGAAAACAAAAAGCTGCAGAAGGAATGTCTGGAATGAGTGTCACACATGCTGGTGGAGAAGCAGAGGTAAACACTACCAGTGGTATTGCATATTGCAGCAAAGCAACACGTTCATTTGTGACAGGAGGATTAATTTTAAGAAAAAATGTAGTAGTTGGATGAATTTCCCCATCTCCTTGCACAGCAGAACTGGTCATAAGACTGCATCTGTGACTTTGTCCGTGATGGTTCATCTGTGGATGGATTTCAGTGTTTTCCAGGGAGTTGCACCCCTGTCTCAATCCCTCTCCAATCATAAATCTTCACGATGCATGCAGCTACTTAGAAGTGAGTCCAAAATGTGTTGCTGTCTGACCAAATGGTAGTGTAGCTCTCCCAAGAGAAAGAACACATTGTTTTTGCAGTTTTAAATAGACCTGAAAGTGTAGTTGTAGTTAGCTCGGCTATTGAATTACTTTCTCAAGTGTGTTAGGAAATATACTTACTTGATGGTAGGGAATATGGAGGGAATGTGTAGTCACTGGAGCTAGACAGAACCATTTCCAAATGTCAGTACCAAAGTGTACTTTAATGCAAACAGTTGTAATCATTTTATATAGGAATTATTCTCTATACAGTACTAAGGGAAACTGGACATGGTTTATCAGTACAGGAAGGTACTTGTGTGCATGCGTAAGACTGCAAAGGTACAAAGAAATAGTATATGTTAAGGTTAACTGCACATACATATAATGGTGTCAACTATTATATCTGAAGCTCTCCCAAGAGATAATAAGCAAACATGCTGTAGATGAATGGTCTAATTTTTTTCCTCTGCTCCCCTGTGAGGCAGTCTAGGGTTATAAATGTTTTGATGATTTATTTCCTTCTCCCTCTTTCTTCTCCTGCTGTTCCTTATGTTCTCTCATCCTTCTCGCGTCGTCGTTTTATTCCTCACCCCTTCTTCCTCATATTGAGTTAAGAAAAAACTTCAGTCTAAAGTAAGAGTTCATTTTGTTCTGAAAACAAGTAGATCTTGATTTATTTTCAAGCACCCCATCCCACACGCATTTCAGCTTTTGTTTCATGGTGCTAGTTGTTTTCATTTTGAAGAGCTTTGTTCCAGCTATAGGTGGTTTGTTTTAGGAACAACCTAAGGCAAATAAGTAGCATGCTCTGATTATCAGGTATCAGTGATCCAGGTAGAATGTGCATAGAAATCATCACCTATATCATCATTGTTCCTTGACCTAATTAACTCAGGCATACTCCTATATAATAATATAGAATAGGTTTTCCTTAGATGATTCCCTGGGTGGTAGTGGACTTGTGTAGTTACTGAGATACTAGAGTTCCTTTTCCAAGGTTTCGGTCTTCCCCACTGTATTGCAGCAAGTCCTGCAAACTGTAGGTGGTGGCTGGTCTTTCTTTCAGAATTTCTTAACATGTCCTGTTCCATACTGTGTGCTGCCTCTTGGAGGGAGGAAAACATATCCCCTTGTAGCATTAGTATTTCTGTACAGAGATAATGTTACCAAGGTAGGATGTTGCTTTCCCTGTGACCTGTCTTAGGCAGAACTGGAGAAGTTTTGGGGCCACAGCTCTATTGATGTATGATACAGAGATTTTCTGATGCTTAATGATGCTGAGGAGGATAGGTATACTATCCATCCCCCCCC